>OY482671.1:10256291-10518723 GCA_960531455.1 Urophora cardui
ATTGTGTTTATACATATGTACATATGAAAGAAGCTGGGTGTGGGGTTTTTTTGAAAAATCTGCGAGAGAAAAGGATGTAACTTGCTCCAATGAAAAAAATATTTCCGCGGTATTTCGCGGGATCAAAAAAAACAAATTGTCCCGAAACCCTATCAACATACAGAAGACTCAAATAAAGAAGTTACAACGAAAAAACTATTTCCGCGGTATTTCGCGGGATCAAAAAAATAATTTGTCCCGCAACCCTATCAACATACATAGTATGTCAAGTAAAGAAGTTACAATGAAACAAATTTTTCCGCGGTATTTCGCGGGATCAAAAAAAAATTTTTCCCGAAACCCTATCAACATACAGAAGAGTCAAGTAAAAAGTTACAATGAAAAAAAATTTTCCCCGGTATTTCGCGGGATCAAAAAAAAAAAAAATTTGCCCAGAAACCCTCTCAACATAAGAGTAAAATTTAGGCGCGGACTTTTACAATGGTGAGCGTTCTAACTAAAAAATAAAAGAAATAGAACTGGAATGCCAAGGACATTGACTGGTGGGCGAATTTTGCTGGCTCCTTCTTCAAGAGCAAAATGTGCCAAAACATGTAAAAAAAGGATTATTAAGGGGTTTTTCCTAATTTTTTCCTCCTTCACCTTCACATTCATCATCATCTTTATTTTCATCTTCCTCATCAACATCTTCCTCCCTTTTCTTCCAAAGGAGTCTAAGGAGTCGTGAAAAGCGGCCAAAAACGTCGCCCTTACAATAGTCAGCCTAGTGCAGAAAGAACAAGTACCCTAGCGTGACGGAGTAACGACCGGAAAAGGGCGGGGAGTGCTTTGATTTGCTCCAACAACAACAAAAAATGTCCGATAAATCACTTAAAATG
Organism: Urophora cardui; assembly: GCA_960531455.1. Taxonomy (NCBI): domain Eukaryota; kingdom Metazoa; phylum Arthropoda; class Insecta; order Diptera; family Tephritidae; genus Urophora; species Urophora cardui. The sequence goes on from OY482671.1 coordinate 10,257,170, forward strand.
TTGATGAAATGGGTTCATATTTATTTATGAATGTAATAAAATCGAAGGTACAATATTCGATTAATCGGAATGGAACGATTAACCGAATAATCTAAAGTGAGCAGTTAAACGATTAGTCGGCAGCTTTCGACTAATCGAAAATCGCTAACCGAATAATTGAAGTCGACTTCAGTCATAGTCGAATAAATCGGTTAATCGATTAGTCGATTTCCCCGAGCCCTAGTAGGTACCTTTGGACGCACGTGCATAAAATCAAATTTGTCAAATGCTATTCGCAAATTGCCAAATCGCAAATTTATTTTCTTTTCTTTCTTATCGCTATTTTTATCGGGATTGTACAGAATTAATTTGGTCAGAAATGTCTGAATCGTTGGAGAAATTGCCTTTTTCAGAGGTATTTCGCAATTCTTGTTTAAATTAACCTTTTAAAAATTTGAGTATATAAAAACAAGAACAAGAAAAATTCTATTAAAAATATAAATATAACCAAAAAGTACTACATACACTGAGAGAAAAAAAATATATGGAGGGGCCAAAGAAATTGTTTACCTATTTTGAACACTACTTTCTTTGTTTTGAGTAAATTTTCCTTAAAACATGTTAAAAGGTTTATAAAATATTGTTGTTACATGCGTTACCATGGTTTCATATACTTGTTTTGAAAAAATTCATACATTAAAATAATGAAAAATTCTTTAAGCGCCATTCCATTCCCAACTTTCCGTGTTTTGAAGACTTGATTTCTTTAATTTTGAGAAATTAAATTCCCATACAAATCCCCATGGCAACGAATTTGCTTGAATGTTTTTTTATGTTTTTTCCACATTTTTGAGAAAATTTACACAAAACAAAGAAAATTTTGTATTGGGACGCGTGTTCAAAATAAGGAAAATTATGGCTTTGATCGAGAAATTTTTTTTTTGAGTGTACATATATTCTTATTTATTTTGACTTTAAATGCAAGGGTAAGTGAAATTGATGATCAATTTGCCACCAATACCATACGATACTCATTCGCACGTACCAATGCAAAAATATACATACATACGTTATACATGTTATTTAGAACTTCAATTGAAATCTCCTGCACTTTATGTGATGACATACATATTGTTAATTTGGAGGGTTTGGAGTTTGGTGTTTTTAAGGTGCGGGAAATGGCGCAACTAGTATATAGAATAATAATAGTAGGTGGTATTAGTCCATATTTTCACCAGCGTCTGCCCTTAAAAAACATCTTCCAAAAAAAGAAATTTTCAAAACCCCCCCCTTGCCGAAATCCTGGATCCACGCCTGGTAGGTACATATTTGTGCATATATGTATACACTGCAAATATAATTAAAAGCTTAGCATGTTGTTTAAAGGAATTATTTGGATAAAAATTTTTTGCGGAAAATCTTGTTAATTTATGGCTAAAGATGTAAATGACTGCTTTTTTATATGATTTTCGCAGAAATATGTTTGTAGATATGTATGTACATCTATATTTGCTTGACAATTGCTGTAGAGAAAGGCAATTGCTTTTTCAACGGGTAGGAAGGTGAGTTAATTTGCGGGGAAATAGTAAATATGTGGTAGGTGAGAAGTGTGGTTAGATTGAAAGATTACCATCGTTCCACCGCTCACACAATCAGTGTTGCCACTGAAAAAAAATTTTACCGACCAAATTACCGCCCAAACCCGCCAAAAAAGGCCCAAAAATCAGAAGTCAACTTAAAATGGAATTATGTATATATTTATTTTTAAATACATATGTACATACTAAGTAATCTTGACTCCCACTCATTTAATTCAGAACTAACACTAGACTGTTGCCGATCTCTAAAGGAGATGGCCAAACAGACCTGTCTGCACCTCGTGTAGGTCCCGGGACATAGGGATATCAATGGCAATTGTAGGGCGGATGAACTTGCGAGGCAGGGCACTACCGAGCAGGTTCTTCCATAAGGCATAGGTATGCCTTAGCCACAAACATGCTAATTCTTAAACAGCATGTCTATAAACTAGCAAGCGATAGATGGCAACAGAAGCCAGTATGTCGAACATCAAGGCAAATCTGGCAGAAATGGGTTCACAAGCGATCCCATCAAATAAGTACTCTAAGTAGAGATGACATCTCGAACCTTGTGGTGGTACTCACAGGACACTGCCCCATCGGGAAACACGCAGAGGGGCTAGGTGCACCCTACCGCAGATGCTGCATAAGCTGGAAAGATGATGAGGCGAGGAGACAATCGAACACCTCATCTGCCACTGTTTTGCTCGGCTCTTAACAGCGGCAGACAACGCTTTCTTGGGACTTCCTTCCTGGATAGCCTATGCAAAGTTACTAAAGTGAACTAGTTCACTGAAGAGAGCGCTCAACAAAGGGAACTAAATTTCCCAACTCTAATAGATATGCGAATAGTGTGTTTCGCTAACAATAAAATAACTTTACACGGGAAAGATAAAATGTTTAGCGTCCGAGAAATTGCATCCACTAAAAATATTCATATTACAAATCGGACCAAAATTGATTTTAGCCGCCCAACAGCCCAAAGGAAATTTATCGGACCAGATTTGGTCCGAAAGACCCAATTTCGGCATCACTGCACACAATCATAGGCGATAGTTATTACCAGATTAAGAAGGAGTCATTCATTTATGGATGTGAGAGACAATAACAATAACAGCAACAAACAATAACAACAAATAAGGCAACAAACAATAACAACAAATAGAACAACAAACAATAACAACGATCAGCAACAACAAACATTAAAAACAATAACAATATATTTACAAAGTAACTGATAAATGTCTTACAGAAAAAATTACAAAAAAAAAAAACAAAACGAAGTGATACAAACAACAAACATTAACTAAAATGTAGTGTCAACAAATGTTAAATTATTGTGCATACAATGTACATATTAAATATTTATGTTTATACATACATATGTATGTACATATGTATGTACACAACACTTAAATAATTATGACTTACATGACACAACAAGAACTACAACAACTAGAGCAACATTGATTAAATTAACATATGTACACACATACATACATAAATAATTGTGTAGCGTCAGGTAATTGTTGACTTTTTCTCGCTTTTTGTTTTGTTTTTGATTAAGTAGAGTAGTGAGTGGTTATAACTACGCTACCTGCTGCAATGCAATAATGCTGCGTGCCATGTTGAGGTGAAAAGTGTGTTTAATGTGGTAAGCAGCGTTGCCACTTTGATTACTTTTTACCAAAATTGGTTACAATTTTTTCGTTTGGTTACGTGGTTACTTTCGGCCGAGTTTGGTTACATTCAAGGTCCATGTATTGATTATATCATGGTTACATTAAATTTTTAGGAATACGCTTTTAATTTTTCCAAACTAAAAAATATTAGTTATCCCAAATGTTTTGTTGTATTTTTTTTTTTTTATCAAATTCCAAATAATTTTTTGTTGGGGGTAAATGGAAAAAATTCAACAACTATTTCCAGCGAATGTTGAGTGTAAAGCTCTTCCACGAAAATGAATAAGACAAAATGGGTTTTCGTGAAAAAGCTATACTCAACCTTCGCTGGCGAAATAGTTGTTGAAATTTTTCCATTTACCCCCAACAATAAAAAATTAAATTAAATAATTTTCGTGCCAAGCACTAAAAAGCTTTTAAGTCCAAATAATTTATTTGACAGGAGCCAGCGACCACATTAGAAATAAATCTATATATTCTGGCGAATTTTCGTCAGCTTTTTGGTTCTGTTCATTCTCATATCTGGCCGTGTTTTTAAATGTTGATAGAACGCTACGACGGGCGATATTTCGCATACACATCTGCGCTTAAATAAAAACAGGGCTATTATTAATTTATTTTGGTTACTTTTATTTTGTATTTTGGTAAATTTAAAATTTTTTATGTGGCAATGCTGGTGGTAAGGTGAATAAATACATATGTAGGTACATACATGGAGGCTTTTGAAGTGGCCGAAAATATAAACGTCATAGGCAGTGTTGCCGCAGCCTCAAAAAATTTGGTATCACAAATTGATACTTTCATGATTTTTTTCGTATCACCGAAAAAAAAAAATTAAAATTAATAAAATAAGCTGCTTTCGGGTTTTTAACGATGATATCGTCTTTTATTACATTTAACAATGTAAAAATATAAAGATAATGCTTAAATTTTACATGCTAGTGGATAGTATGAATACTTGGGTATTGTACCGGGTAATATAAGAGTTCCAGGGACCGGGATTTTTATTCCTTTTAAAATAAAAATCCACAGAAAAAAATTATTTTTTAAGGATAGAATAAAAATCATTTGTCAATATTTAATGAACCGCTTAACCGAATTTAATGAGCTTGGGACCTATGGATAGAGGGCTGGCAAGGCTTTCATATGACGCGGTTGCCAACTATTTATTTATTTTTTTTTTTTTTTCAAAAAACATTATTCGTGGCATTCACAGGTTGTTAAAATTTTTAAGAAAATCTTAAAAATGAACAAGTAAGGAAGCCTAAGTTCGAGTGCAATCGAACATTAGATACTCAGCTGTATGCTTTCATTGTTTGTTTGCGTTTGTTCGATATAGGGTGTATTTTATATGAAACGAGTGCTGCATAAACAGGGCGCAGCCACGCCCATTTTCAAAATTTATATCAATCATCCAAATAAGCATACAAATATTATTGTTAGTGCAAAATTTCATCCCTCTATGACTTTTAGTTACAAAGACTTCACGTTACAAATTCCAAAAGGGTGTTCCAGAAATATCTTTGTTAAAAAGTAGGCGTGGTCATAAACCGATTTCAATACATTTTTGCGTGTCTATTAACACATGTTATAAAAGTGTATAAACCAAGTTTCGTCATAATATCTCAATTATTTGTCGAGTTAAAGGCTAAGAAATCTCATATATCCCTTTGTCTAAAAAGAGGCGGTGCCACGCCCATTTTCCAAACTTTTTTATTTTTTGTTTCCGGTCTATTGTAAAACTCATGTCACAAAATTTCAATGAATTATCTTTATATTTCACATAGATATCGCTTAAAATGGTTTTATTAGGTCACTTTATAATACACATATATAAAAGTGGGCGCGGTCGTCAACCGATTTTGGTAATTTTTCGTCCACACATTTGGCTAAGTAAATATATCACGCGTACCAGATTTCATCGATATATCTTTAACGGTTTCTGAGTTATGGCTTATTAAACTTTCAATATTCGCTCCTTAATAAGTGGGCGTGGCACCGCCCATTTTCCAAAATTTTTGTAGTTTTTGTTTTATGTCCATAGTTGGACTCCTGCCACAAAATCTCAGTGATTGATCTTTATATTTGACAGAGATATCGCTTAAAATGTTTTTATTAGGCCCCCTTATATTTCCTATATATAAAAGTGGGCGTGGCCGTCAACCGATTTTGATAATTTTTCGCCAAAACATTTGACTAAGTAATCATATTACGCGTACCGAATTTCATCGATATATCTTCAACGGTTTCTGAGTTATGACTCATAAAACTTTCAATGTCTGCCCCTTAATAAGTGGGCGTGGCACCGCCCATATTCCAAAATTTTTGTGTTTTTTGTTTTATGTCCATAGTTGGACTCATGCGACAAAATTTCAATGATAGATCTTTATATTTGACAGAGATATCGCTTAAAATGGTTTTATTAGGTCACTTTATAATACACATATATAAAAGTGGGCGTGGCCGTAAACCGATTTTGATAATTTTTCGTCAAAACATTTGTCTATGTAAGCAAATTACGCGTACCAAATTTCATCGATATATCTTCAACGGTTTCTGAGTTATGACATATAAAACTTTCAATGTTTGACCCTTAATAAGTGGGCGTGGCACCGCCCATTTTCCAAAACTTCATCAAATTTCTTCATAAGGGCCCGAGCTCAATACGTGGGTAAAATTTTAAAACTCTAGCTATATTAGTGGCTGAGATACCAAATTTCCGATTTTTTCTATATAGGAAAAGTGGGCGTGGTCATGGTCCGATTTCGCCCATTTTCAATACCAACCGTCCCAGTCTCGATACCAACTTGCGTTCCAAATTTCATCAAAATATCTCAATTTTTGCGCGAGTTAGAGTGTTTACAGACGGACGGACGGACGGACGGACGGACAGACGGACGGACGGACGGACGGACGGACGGACATGGCTCAATCGATTTCTCTTTTCACCCTGATCATTTTGATATATATAAGTCTATATCTATCTCGATTATTTCATTCTGTTACAATCCACCGTTATGTGATTAAAACTATAATACTCTGTGTACTAGTACAGCTGAGTATAAAAATAATAGATTAATATTCTTGGATATTGATTAATTTGTATTTCATATACAATATATATTTAAAATTTCATTGATATTATTTAATGCCGATTAAAAAGTTATGAAATTTGTTCTAAGCCAAAATAAAAAGTATCTACGTATCTTGGGTTAAAAAGTATCACATTTGATACGATTGGATCAAAACGGCATCACCGGTCATAGGCTTGAACAGCTGGCGGCTTGGCACATATGTTTGTGTGTGCATGTACGAAAGTTTACATGCACGTGCAGGTGAGCTAATGCTGCTGGCGCTATAAACACACTGCAAAAAATGCGATTAAGCCGGGACGTGTCCGGGATCAATCGCAAGGGAGCATGCGACTAATACAATTTTACATCCCTTTGTATGGAGCGAATTGATCGCATTTGTTCGAGCATGTCCTATGAAGAGACTAATTGTTCAACTTGTATACCCGAACGGGTACCAATGTAGATTAATCGCTTTCATCCCGAACGGGTACAAATGTAGATTAATCGCTTTCATCCCGAACGGGTACAAATGTAGATTAATCGCTTTCATCCCCAATGGGTACAAATGTAGATTTTTCCAAGTTGTTAGCCAAGGCAATTTTAATAACAATCTTTAAAAAATTGTAAATGTTCATGCATATTTAAATAAAGATTATATAATGTTTTACTTTTGTAAAAAAATCTCAATAAATTAAAAAAAATTGTAAGTTTTGAGTATGCATTATATGAGCGTAATGTAAAGGAGTTTTTCATAGGATATTGTAGACAACATTTTGTTAAAATTATTGTTCATCATTGTTATTAAAAGAAATGGTGTTCAATTCGTTTTACCGGTTGTTCTACAATTTCTTAAATACATTGCATATTTTTGTAAAATTTCTACATTTAAGGAATCTAGATTTGTAGCAATTCGGAATGAAAGCGATTAATCTACATTTATACCCGTTCGGGATGAAAGCGATTAATCTACATTTATACACGTTCGGGATGAAAGCGATTAATCTACATTTATACCCGTACGGCAACAATCGGGGACTAATTGTGGACCAATTGTTCTCGAAAGAGATCAATCCGGGACAAATATCTTTCGGGATTAATCGCACATTTTTTTGCAGGGCATGTATGTACTAGACATATTCGCCGACAGTGATTCCGGCGGCGGCGGCGCCATTCCAAAATAATTTCGGCGGCGGCGGCGACGCCGGCGTGCTTTTTCGCGCCGGCGCGCCTGCCCCAAATCTACAAATCACAATCCTCATTCAAATTAATTTTATTTAGTTACCTTAATAGCGCTGGCTGAATGGAATAAATAATTTAATTTCCACCTTAAATTGTTGAAACTTTTTTATTTACAGCAAAAAAATTGTTACACAAACTAAAATTTAAAATAAAGAAAATAAATATTAAAGAATATACACAAATCCATATGTAAGGGTAAATTTAAATTCATTTGCTTATTTTGTATGATAATAAACATACATATATATATGTATTTACATACATATTTATACATATCGACGGCTGAGAATAAGATCGCCCTATTTCAAAAATTGTTTCAAAAACGTCCTATTCCAAAAATTGTTTGAATAACGTCCTATTTCAGATTTTGCTTCAAGAACGCCCTATTTGAAAAATTGTTTCAATAACGTCCTATTTCAGACAATGATTCAAAAACGCCCTATTTCAGAGAAATATATATTGAATTTTCTTGTTCCTGAGGTCAAAACACGACGATTGGTTCCTTTTTTTTTTAATTTTGAAGAACTTTAGCAGTTAGCAAAACTAGGAAAATATGTACACATCTCGCTCCATGCGGGTATGGCGCGCCAGCGCACGCCGCCGCGCCGATACGCCGATTTCACGGATTATGGCGGCGGCGGCCGATTATGAAGGTAATCAGCGGCGTATATGTCTAGTATGCACATATGTATGTATGTACATGCTAGCCGGCGCAATGTACATACATAGATATGACTTCAATAAATTTATTAACATACCCCCTTATTCATAAAAAATAAAATAGGTTTATAAAGCTGTTAAAATTGAAAATTTGTATAAAAATGTCATATTATACAATTGTTAAAACCTATTTTATTTTTTATGAATACCGGTCTAAATGTTTAGATTTTATTATGTTTATTATTTATGTATATCATTATGATACATATATGAAGATCTATCTATGTATTTAGGTACATGTATGTACATATGTATATACAAATGCGCTTGCATTTAATTGAGTCAATGTACATATATGTATGTATGTATGTATGTATGCGCAGTAAACATTCGGAGTCATAAAAGAGTCAGAAAGGGATCCTAAACCGGAGCGTTTACACTCACTATGAGCTCATTTTGGAGTCCGAAATGTATGCATTTCTGTTCTTAAGGTGGTCGCCCGATATGAGCCTAATTCCATATATCATATGAGCTATAATAAGAGTCATAAAAGACTCCAATTTGACTCATAATCAGATCATATTTCACCTCCTATCTGAGCATTGTTTGGACTCCTAAAAGACTCTTATAGCTTTGTCATCGGAGTCATTTATGCCTCTTATTAGGCTCATATAAGGCACATTTCGGACTCCTATTTTGCTCCGAACAGCCTCCTCTTTATTTAGCCTTTCTAATTTATTTACTTAGCTTTTGTATATCCAACTAATTCCATTACACAAGTTTTATTGTTTATTTAATTTTTTAATGAAAGCTGGCAGTTTTCATAATCTTATGGAAAAAACAAACAAAGATTAAAATAAATTTTTAAATTTAAGTTAATAAAATGACAGCGTTAACGTATAACCGCAAGTTAATAGATATTAGAGAAAAAGTTATGAATTATATAAATATTTTTTGTAAATGTTTGGTCGTTCGGCTGCTGTCATCATAGATGATGCCGTGGATGTCATCAGTTGCTGATTTCGTGGTATCAATTGAAGTAAACATTTCATTTAGTACAGCTTGTTGAGCGGAATGTGGATTGCAGCTCATAGATGCAGCTGTTTCATGTTCCTTCAGCTCTGTAGCTCGTGCATTTTGCTTGAATTAAATATGCTGTGACACACCACACACTCCACCTCCGCATCTATCGTTGATTTACTAGGCAGCGTAACAGTTGTTGGCCTTAATATAATTAAATTTTGAAAATTTGGCTGAGTCTGAAATTGTGCCTCCGATTTTGCATTCTTATCGCTTACTTGTTTGTCATAGTCATAATTTGATAATACTAAATTCTTGCCTTCCATGCTACATATAATTCATTTCACTTTGTTGTTCAATATTGAATTTAACATCTGTGTGCTGCTTCAATGGTATCTGTCCATCTTTGTCAAAATCAGTAATTTAATTTTATTGCACTAACTGCAGTTTTTTATTTGATATCTATTATATAAAAATGAATGTGTATGTGTGTGTGTGTGTGTGTGTGTGTGTGTGTGTGTGTGTGTGTTATTTATAGACTCCCAAAGTAATCAACCGATCTTTATGAAATTTTCACAGTAGATTCATATGGTATATGGGCTGGTGATAGGGTATACAGATTTTCCGAAAAGTGGGAACTTCCCGGAATATAGGCCCAAATGTGGACCCAGAGTGACCCAGCAAGTCTTTGAGCAATATTGGTATCAAATGAAAGGTGCTTAGCAGGCCTTCAACATAGAGTTATTTTCATTGCAATGCCTAGGCCGGGCCCCGAGATATGGGTCAAAACGTGGACCCGGATGACCCCTGAATATTTCCGAGCAATATTGGTATCAAATGAAAGGTGCTGAGCAGGCCTTCAACATAGAGTTATTGTCATTGCGATGCCTAGGCCGGGTCCCGAGATATGGGTGAAAACGTGGACCCGGATGACCCCTGAATATTTCCGAGCTATATTTTTTAGCAAATGAAATGTGTCGAGCAGGGCTTCAACATACAGATATTTTCATTGTTATTTTTTAAGTCGGTTTCTCAGAGATGGTTCAAGTAGTGGGCACGGATGGTGATGAATGGTCCCGGTAAAAGTAAAGGTAAAGGTAAAGGTAAAGATAAAGGTAAAGGTAAAGGTAAAGGTAAAGTTAAAGGTAAAGGTAAAGGTAAAGGTAAAGGTAAAGGTAAAGGTAAAGGTAAAGGTAAAGGTAAAGGTAAAGGTAAAGCTAAAGGTAAAGGTAAAGGTAAAGGTAAAGGTAAAGGTAAAGGTAAAGGTAAAGGTAAAGGTAAAGGTAAAGGTAAAGGTAAAGGTAAAGGTAAAGGTAAAGGTAAAGGTAAAGGTAAAGGTAAAGGTAAAGGTAAAGGTAAAGGTAAAGGTAAAGGTAAAGGTAAAGGTAAAGGTAAAGGTGAAGGTAAAGGTAAAGGTAAAGGTAAAGGTAAAGGTAAAGGTAAAGCTAAAGGTAAAGGTAAAGGTAAAGGTAAAGGTAAAGGTAAAGGTAAAGGTAAAGGTAAAGGTAAAGGTAAAGGTAAAAGTAAAGGTAAACGTAAAGATAAAGGTAAAGGTAAATGTAAAGGTAGAGGTAAAGTTAAAGGTAAAGGTAAAGTTAAAGGTAAAGGTAAAGGTAAAGTTAAAGGTAAAGGTAAAGGTAAAGGTAAAGGTAAAGGTAAAGGTAAATGTAAAGGTAAAGTTAAAGGTAAAGGTAAAGGTAAAGGTAAAGGTAAAGGTAAAGGTAAAGGTAAAGGTAAAGGTAAAGGTAAAGGGAAAGACCCATTATAACACAAAAGCTGTTGTTCGTCGCTGCGAAGCGGGACGGGTATTTGCTAGTGTATAATAAAATATGTCACATAAAAATTATGAATTTATGTTCTGAAGTTGCTTTTCTTGGTATTTTTTCTAAGCTCATCATTTCATCATATCGGACTCTTATATGACTCCTTTTTGATCATATTTATGAGGCTCATATTTATTACATATTTAGGATTCATATCGGACTCATAAATTATGAGCGCTCAGAAAATGTTTAATGGGTGTATATGGATATGTGTACATGTATATATGTATGTGTGCATATATGTACATATATATTTGTAGTAAACACATAAATTAAGTATGTACGTCATTTACAATTTCATTTAAGCCACTTCAGTCAATGTCAATTTTTTTAGTCGCACAAGTGTTTATCGTGTATACATTGTGTGTATGTTTTCTTGTAATACATATACATATATATTACATATGTATATAAGTACATACAGACATAATAATAATATAATACAATGGCGCTATTATAACTCTGACGAGTTTTATGGCCGAGCTTCTCTCCCAATTTGAGGTATGCTCCTTTTTGTTTTTCCTACTAATTGGGTGGACCTACAGTTTTATGCCGGCTCCGAACGGCGAATGCATCTTTTTGTGAGAAGCTTTTTCATGGCAGAAATACTCTCGGAGGGTATGCCGTCCACTGCCGAGAGGTGACCGCTGCTCTTAAAAAACCCAATAATTGGATTTTTACTAATTAGAAATTTTTTTTTTTTTTGGTGTTTTGCTCGGACCGTGTTTTGAACCCGAGACCTCTGGCATAGCAGGCGAGCACTCTACCCACTGCACCACAGCGGCCACATACAGACATATGTATGTATATTTGTTGGCATAATTTGAGTAAATTCTTGTCAACAGCTCTTAAGTGTCATTGAAAAGTAAATACTAATTAATGCACAAATATATGTATGTATGTAAATATGTACATTAGGATGGTCTCCAAATGCATGTAGACAAATTTTATAGCATAATTCATTAAACTCACCCATTAGGTCAATGCGAATACATACATTTAGTCGAAGTTTGCACACATATCGGTATCAAAATTTACCCTGCAGGAAGTGCATCTAACTTAAAACTGACTTTAAACTGTTTACAAAGCCACTAGTGGTCACTTTTAATTGTATATTTTCTTTGAAAAAAGCTAACTACTTTTGTATGGGAATGGCGATAAAAAAGTCAGCCCTGTGTACTTCTGCATTACTTAGCGGGTAACTATAAACTAACTTTTTTTGGGTGAAAAATAATTGATCCCAAAATATAACCTCATTCATTTTTAGAAAATTATAAAAAAAAAAAAATACAAGGGAAATGGTTGCAGATGTACCTGTTACATACATACATGTTTCCATTCATGGAATTCGCAAAAATTTCGATATTATTCCATTGCTTCGCTTCCCAAATCCAAAAGGGGATTTTTCACAGCAAAATTCCATCAGTTTAAATAATTTTGAATAAAAATATTTTCATCAGGCATTTGAAAGCTTTTGTCAATGCACACTTTCTCCTTTTTTTTTGGATTTTTCTGCATGACAAAGCAACTAATTAAAAATGGGTTTCTTGCTGTTTGATACAAATTGATTATTTTTTTTCAATTGTCTCAAAATAACCACTTAAAAGTCAACTACTTTTAGCAATTGATTTTTTTCTTCCTGCAGGGTATATATGTATGGCATCTTTAACTCTGCTGTTACCGTTGGAGATGGTGAGACCGTAGAAAATTGCTAATTTGATTTTAGGTGCCCACCCTAATATACATACATATATGTATACATACTCATACTTATATGAATTTATAAAGAAAAAAACAAGCAAAATAAAAATTATAATTTTAATAACTCTTAGTAACCCAGTCACGCTGTTTAGATAGAAAGTTAATGTCAATGATAACGGTTTCTAGTTGAATGAAATATGTACAGCATTTACCACATACTACTATGTACAATATAGTACATACATATGTACGTACATACATATGAGCATATGCAGATAAGTGTGGAAATTTGTGATTTGTTGCAGGTTTTTTTTTTTTAAATATTTGATCTGAGTTGATAAAATATAGTTTTTGTTATTGTTGTTGTTGTTGTTGTTGTTTATGTCACTTGAACTTTTTAGCTTTTTACACATGTTGAATTTCGCATATCAAATTTCGTATACCTAACGTTACATACATCGTATTTTTGCGCATATATGTATCTTACATTGTACAAGATAAGTGAAAAGAGTACCTATAATGTATCAATTTTAGCCATTTAATAAATATATATATGTTGTTACATACATATGAACATATACACTATCATATTTGAAATGTGTACCAATACTTGCTTATGGAGGATGGGGCGTATGAGCAACTTTTTTGAAAATTTAATGGCGCCGCCGCACATTGGGGTATTTAATCAATCTGGGCGGCCAAAACTCCTTTTTGGCTTTAAATTGTTAATTATGTTACCCATGGTGATGTCAATTCAATTTAACATAAAAAAATGTGGCTTTACATTTTTAAAAAGTGATGTAGTGAGACCAAACCGACCTCAGATTTGGATTCAGAACGTCGAAATACATGTTAGTAGGTTAGGTCGATGAAATTTGCCATTTGGGGCTTTTTTTTTAGCTTTTCGCAATTTTCTCGAAGTTTTGGGGGTATATTGGACAAGCGGACTTTGGATTCGGAGCATGTCGATGTATATGTTGCTAAATGGGTGTTCTCGAATCCACAAACAACTAATTTTTTTGTGTGTGGTGGGGTCATTTTTCCCAACGTGAAAAATCTCCTGTTTTTCTTAAAACCGGAAAAACCCGGGACCGATCTTTCTTGAACTCAAAATAACAGGGAACAGACTATCTAGAAAAAAAGAGTCAGTGCCGGGCAATGCCGGGCACCTAAACAAAAACCCTTTTGAAAACAAAAAATTGGGAAATTTTTTTTTTAATACATCGTTTTTTAAAAATGTAATTAAGAAGACGCCAACAACTAACTAAATCTCAATAAACATGAATTTTGTACTCGATTACCTGTATTATAAGAATCCATAACAGTATTCTAAAAAACTTCACTTAAAACCGTAAAAATATTAATTGGAAATGTTGAAACTTTAAGAACGTTATAAAATGCCGCGAGAAATACACGAATGACCAAACTTTCATTGACTGTAAAAACTTTGTGTTTCAGTTTTGAGAATAAACTTTTATTGAAAATAATGCGTTAGGGTCCTGGCCTACTAAAAAATTTTATTTTTTGGAAATAGGGCCAGTTTTAGGAAATGAGGTTTTGGCCGCCCAGATTGATAAAATAACCCTATGTGCGCCGCAGCTACCTATAAACAAACTGATCTAAAGTTTAAACCAGGGACCGTAACGATTATCATTTTTATAAAAAAAATCATTTTTAATCGTTATAATTTGATTTTTATTTTTTCGATCAAAAATAATTTTTATTATTGGACCAGCTGACCCGGCAGACGTTGTTCTGCTAAAACTTATTCCTATGAAGCCTAAAGAAAAGTCTTTGATTACCGTATTGCTAACCATTATCTTAGAGTCCATCTTAATGACAGCGAATAACAAAAAATTGTCTATTCTCTGAATAAAAGTTATAGTTATATTCGCCGCGACAAACCTACTTCCCCCGATCCCTATCACTATCTCAATCCCTATCCCTATCCCTATCCCTATCCCTATCCCTATCCCTATCCCTATCCCTATCCCTATCCCTATCCCTATCCCTATCCCTATCCCTATCCCTATCCCTATCCCTATCCCTATCCCTATCCCTATCCCTATCCCTATCCCTATCCCTATCCCTATCCCTATCCCTATCCCTATCCCTATCCCCATCCCTATCCCTATCCCTATCCCTATCCCTATCCTTATCCCTATCCCCATCCCTATCTCTATCCCTATCCCTATGCCTATGCCTATCCCTATCCCTATCCCTATCCCTATCCCTATCCCTATCCCTATCCCTATCCCTATCCCTATCCCTATCCCTATCCCTATCCCTATCCCTATCCCTATCCCTATCCCTATCCCTATCCCTATCCCTATCCCTATCCCTATCCCTATGCCTATGCCTATGCCTATCCCTATCCCTATCCCTATCCCTATCCCTACCCCTATCCCCATCCCTATCCCTATCCTTATCCCTATCCCCATCCCTATCTCTATCTCTATCCCTATCCCTATGCCTATCCCTATCCCTATCCCTATCCCTATCCCTACCCCTATCCCTATAGCTACTTACCTTTACCTTACCGGGACCGTCCATCACCATCCGGGCCCACTACTTTAGCCATCTCTGGGAAACAGCCTTAGAAATCACAATGAAAATAGCTGTATGTGGAAGCCTGCTCAACGCTTTTCATTTTCTACCAATATCGCTCGAAAACATTCAGGGGTTATCCGGGTCCACGCTTTGACCCAAATCTTGGAACCCGGCCTAGGCATCACTATTTAAAAAGCTCTTTGCTGAAGTCCTCCTCAACAGCTTTCATTTGATACCAATATCGCTCAGAAACTTTCCAGGGTCACTCGGTCCCACGTTTTAACCCATATCTGGGAACCTGGCCTAGGTATCGCAATAAAAATAACTTTATGTTGAAGGCCTGTTAAACACCTTTCATTTGATACCAATATTGCTCGAAGGCTTGGTGGATCGATCTGGGTCCTCATTTAGGCCTGTATTCCGGGAAGCTCCCAATTTTTCGAAATTCTATATACCCTACTAAGTGCACTAACACCACATGAATCTACTGTGAAAATTTCATAAAGAACGGTTGGTTACTTTGGGAATTTATAGAGGACACACATCCACAGATGCACACATACGCACATACACACCGATTTTTCCAATTTTCGGACTTTTCCGGAGGGATTTTCCAAAATTTTCTGCCGTACGAACCATCTCCTCGAGAATACGAACAATTGACAAAAAGTTTTACAGAAATCGGCCCAGCCGTTCTCATCTGATGAGGTTAGTAACATTTTTTACACCATTTTTATATATATAGATTTAAATTTTTCCGATCAACTTTAATAAATATTTACATATTTATTATTTTTTCCGATCATAATAAACTCTAAAAAGTTGTTTCTTTTGTACCATACGTAAGAATATGCGTCCATAATCGCCGTTGGAAAATTACTGAATGGGTGTTGTATGCTTTTGAACACAACGGAATAGAGCTATGGAAATGTGCCCGCATAGGTGTGTTCGTATGTGTATTCCAAACCAGGGTTTGAATTTGCTTGCTGCAAAATAGCAATAGCCGATGTTTTTTGCTTATTGCTGAATTCAGCCGAGCCAATAACGAAAACACGAATCATTCGCTTCAGTTTTCAGCTGAGTCGTGTTTGCTTGTATAGTTAAGCCAAGCAACTCAATTTGAGAGGGTTGCTTTTACTACCAGCAATTAGTTGAGTGGTAAATTTTTGCTAACAGTTGCTTATTTTGCTGAAACTAGTTTTTAAGCAAAATTCAACATGAAAAGATGTTTACAAATGGACATACATACATATTATGTGTACATACATACATACATAAGTAAATATGTATAAAAAATCGAAATATGCGTAAACAAATCGTTTCAGCAAAATAAGCAAAAGCAGAAAAATGCAAAGATACAACTAATTGCTGGAAGTAAAATGAAATCCCCCAAATCGCGTTGCTTTGCTTAACTATACAAGCAAACACGGCTCAGCTGAAAACTGAAGCGAATGAATGGTGTTCTCGTTTTTGACTCGGCTGGCCGAGTTTGCTAATTTACTTTTCGTTAGCAAAAGCAAAGCAAAAGCAAATGCAGCAAAAGTAGCTAAGCAATTTCAAACCCTGTTCCAAACTTACCAAGCAATTCTGAACACAACATGCTTATCTAATGTTGACAATCGTCAACTTCAGGCCATCAAATATACTATATTTAATATCGTCGTACCATACGAAAACTAACATCAGATTTTTTGTGACTGACGAAAAGTAAAAAGTTCAAGTTTTGGCCGACGACAAGTAATAAAATCGAGTTTTAGCTGACGAAAAGTAATAAAATCGACTTTTGGCTGACGAAAACTATCAATTTCGTTTAAACAACAACAATTTTAATGTAAAAACAGTATATAATTACTGATACTTTTCGTCAGCAAAAAGTCGATTTTATTACTTTTCGTCAGCCAAAACTCGATTTTATTACTTTTCGTCGGCCAAAAGTCAAATGTTCTACTTTTCGTACAGAATTTTTTTATTGATAGCTTTCGCCAGAAATTTTATATATGTTAGTTTTCGTATGGTACGACGATATAGGATTTACTAACGTTTGAAAAAGTTTATAATGATCGGAGAAAAAAAAAAAATATTGATTAAAGTTGATCGGAAAAATTTAAATCCAATTATAACAATTATTTTTGATCGAAAAAATAAAAATCATAAAATATCAATCAAATTTGATCGAAAAAATAAAAATCATAAAATATCGATCAAGTTTCATCGGAAAAATTTAAATCCAATAATAAAAATTATTTTTGATCGAAAAAATAAAAATTGTAAATAAGGGCACAGCCAGACGACGCAAGAAATTACTTTCAGAAAGCGAAAAATTCAAATTTTTGTATTTGTTTTTTTTTTAAAAGCAACAAATACAAAAATTTGAATTTTTCACTTTCCGAAAGCAATTTCTTGCGTCGTTTGACTGTGCCCTAATGGTTATTTAAAAATTTAAAAAATAAAAATCTTCAGAATAAAGATGAGGTCATGTTTGGATAGAATGTGCTAAAATCATTATATCGGCATACTTGCATTTTATTGTTAACGAAGTTTTCATAATGATTTTTTCACCCGAAGAAATGAAAATAACGATTAAAATCGGTCCCTGATCTAAACTGTTACCCTTCTTGTTCATACTCTTTCCGTCTACTTTTCTCATATTCTTGTTGCTTATTTGGCATTTACTAACCAATTCTTTTTTGGTACGCAATCACATCAATTAACAATGTCCATATGTCAATGTAATACGTTAAAAGCTCTAAAAAGGCCTTCCCATTCGCATTTAATGATTGATGATGTTTTTTTTTTAACACAAAAAAATCATTGCGTAATTGATATTAGTACATACATATGTACATACATACATATATACACATATATCTACATATATGTATATATGCACTTATTTATATTTATAAAAAGCAAAACATTTTCAATTAACTACTCAACACACTGCTAAATAATTAATGCACATTATTTTGCTTGTTTTAGTTTTAATAAATCGTAGGTACATTTTATTTCTTATACCATAACTACCTTAATAGCTAGCTACTGTTTTGATTCATTCCACATTTAATAGCTGTGTGAATTAAAATGTGTCATTGACAGCTTGCAGACTTGAATATTTATTTATTTGTTTGTTTTGTTTTTATTTTTACCTTAGTCTTTTTTTACAAGTCAGCTAATGATATTTAATTGAAATTAATGCAAATTGAAAAATTGGTGCAATTAAATATGTAGAATTGTAAATTCATATTTTTATTGTTTTTGCCTACAACGCAACGTGCTTTGCATTTTTTTTTTTTTTTCAAATCAGTGGGTCAGTTATTCAACTAATGAGAGCGGCTGATATGGTGGTGTTGTTACTTTACACACCACAGTTGGCTGCTTATGAGTTTGTAGTGTTGAAAATACAAGTGAACAGAAAACTCGTGGGGATAGTTACTATAGCTTTTTTAATTCTTTTTTATGATAATTGTAAAAGCAAACAAAACAAAAAACAAACAATAATTACAAATGTCTAGCATAAATACCTATGTATTTACAAAAAATAATTACCCACATAGCATTTGGAAGATTGTTTTATGAAAACTGACTGTACCGAGTCTTTTTCGATCCCCTTTGATGATCAAAAACTGATTAATCACCTCTGCGATTAGAATAAGACTCGAAAATGAGTCAAGACGGTAAGGCTAAGGGTAGAATATGTACGAGGATAGAACATGGGAAAGAAATGCGGTTGTAAAGTGACCCAAAAATTATAGGAAAATGAGTAGAAAAGTATTAGAAAATTATTAGAAATTGATCAGAAAGTTACTGAAAAACGACCCAAAAAAGATTCGAAAATCATCAGAAAAATGATTGAAAATTACCCAAAAAAGATTCAAAAATGATCAGAATACGATTCAAAAATAATCACAATACGATTCAAAAATGACCAAAATAAGTTTCAAAATCGAAAAAATAAAAATAAAATAAAATCGAAAGGGACTCGAAAATGATTAAAATATGATTAAAATAAGACTCGAAAACGACTCCCCAAGAAGAGTTGAACGTAGTGTACCATTTTCTACAGACGATAGGCTCTTTTATGATCAGAAAATTAGCGCATTTTCCATTATGGATTATGATCAAAAAATTCATGCCATGTGGGTATTTACAAAAAAAAAGCCTATAATAACTTGTTAAAACCATTTACACTGAATTTCAGTGTCAGTTATTTTAAAACAGATGACACCCTCAGCAATTACACAGAAGAATAATAAAAAAAAATACAATAAAAACAAATTTATGGTTGCAAAATAACAATAAAAAAAAATAAAAACTCTTATAAAAGTGTTATCAGCAAAGCAGTTAATCAAATAAAAGCATTCAATTGTTTTATTGGTTTATGATAAATTTTTGCGTTGCGACATGACGCGACGCGATGCTGTAGCAGGTGAAAACAACATTGTATAGTAATTAATTAACTAGTCATCAAAATACATATGTAGTAACTGTTTAAAGTTGCGTATGTGCATCTACATACATGTACATATATAATTGTTTTAGATTTTTTGTGGCGTTCTTTTTTTATTTTTTTATTTGCTTTTTCTAATTTTTTTTTACTTTTTATTCTATTTTTTTTTATTTTTTCTAATTTTTTATTTTTTTTTTGCTTTTGGTTTTTTTTTTTTTGCTTTTCTAATTTTCTTTTTTTTCTAATTTTTTTGTTTGATTTTTTTTCTAATTTAATTTTTTTTTATTTTTTTTAATTTCTATTTTTTTGCTTTGTTTTTTCTTTCTTTTTTGCACTTTGATTTTTTAAGGCATCACCTTTAATCGCTCACTTGTTCGCAGCCTTGTTGCATTGCATGCCTTGGCTCGCGCTGTTGGTTAGTGATAGCAGCAGCAATAAACATTGAAAATATCGTGTAAACTAATAAATTTTGATATGCATATGACAAGATAATTAGATAAGGCGATATCTAAGGCGTTTTAATTTAATTGTCAATAACATACTAAATATTGTACGATAGACATACATATGTAGTACATACTTAAATTTGTAATTTTTCATATCTGTCATTGCTTGCATTTCATCCTATTTTTTTGTTGCTTGCGGTTGAGCATTGGGAATGAGAATTTTGGCTGCAATCACCGTTCAAATAGTGACATGTTGTTGCACGATCTTAGTTAAATTGAAACGGTTATGTACAACTCTTACTTAGCCCTTAGGACCTTTTTGTACTTCATTGGCTTAAATAAATAAATAATCTTTATTTAGAGATAATAGTTAAGATATTTCATGAAATGTAGGTGCTCTTTGCGAATATTGAAAAAAGGGCAAGCTATTTTTACATGTTCTACTTTTCCTCGTCCCCACCTTCTACTACCCATTCCTAATTTTCTTCGTTTTCTTTTCTTTTTATTTTTTTCTTTTCCTCTTCTTTTCCTTTTCCTTTTCCTTTTCCTTTTCCTTTTTATTTTTCTATTCCTCTTTTTTTCCTTTTCCTTTTCCTTTTCCTTTTCCTTCTCCTTTTCTTTTTCTTTTTCTTTTTCTTTTAGTTTTTGTTTTTGTTTTTATTTTTATTTCTCTTTCTCTTCCTCTTTCTCTTTCTCTTTCTCTTTCTATTTCTATTTCTCTTTTTCTTTTTCTTTTTCTTTTTCTTTTTTTTTTCTTTTTTTTTTCTTTTTCTTTTTCTTTTTCTTTTCCTTTCCTTTCTTTTCTTTCTCTTTCCCTTTCCTATCTTTTCTTTTCATTTCTTTTGTTTTATTTTATTTTATTTTATTTTATTTTAATTGTTGAATTCTTTTTCTTTTCCTCTTTCTTTTTGTTTCTCTTTTTCTTTTTTTCTTTTTATTTTTATATTTTTTTCTTCTTCTATTCTTTTCCTCCTTTTTATTTTTATTTCTCTTTCTCTTTCTCTTTCTCTTTCTCTTTCTCTTTCTCTTTCTCTTTCTCTTTCTCTTTCTCTTTCTCTTTCTCTTTCTCTTTCTCGTTCTCTTTCTCTTTCTCTTTCTCTTTCTCTTTCTCTTTCTCTTTATCTTTCTCTTTCTCTTTCTCTTTCTCTTTCTCTTTCTCTTTCTCTTTTTCTTTTCTTTTCTTTTCTTTTCTTTTCTTTTCTTTTCTTTTCTTTCCTTTTCTTTTCTTTTCTTTTCTTTTCTTTTTTTTTTCTTTTCTTTTCTTTTCTTTTCTTTTCTTTTCTTTTCTTTTCTTTTCTTTACTTTTCTTTTCTCTTCTGTTCTCCTTCTTCTCCTTTTTCTTCTTCTTATTACTGTTCTTCTTCTTGATATGTCTGTTCTTTCTTCTTATTATTATTATTATTCTTCATCTTCTTTAGATCCTTCTGCTTGCTTCCACATCTTCTTCGTCATCTTATTTTTACTTCCTATTTATCTGCATCTTCATCTTCATCTTCATCCTCATCTTCATCTTCAGCTCCATCTTCATCTTCATCTTCACATTCATCTTCAGCTCCACCTTCATCTTCATATTCATCTTACACTTCATCCTCATTTTCATCTTCAACTTAATCCTCATTTTCATTTTCAACTTCATCTTCATTTTCATCTTCATCCTCATCTTCCTCTTTTCTGTCTTCTTTTCCTTCAACTTACCCTCCTCTTGCTAGTTTTTCTACTCCTTTTCCTCACGCTTTTCTTAGTATGTAACCAAATTACCTATACGCAGTGTAGAAGCGTTTCGAGTTACATATGTTTGTATGTAAACATTGCATACTTTTAGGTGAAAGCGTGTGTATTCACACACCAAAGAGAAAATTTTCAGTGTGAGATGTGCCTACATATTTAATTTTTATTTTCCTCTTTATAGGTGCTTCTGCTTCTTTCTATACATACATATGTATCACTAATCCTTTCTCTATAAAATAGTGATAAGCTCCTGACCTTCGCTTTTATGTGCTTTCCAAGAACCTAACCTTGAAAATTTTATTTTGTTATTCTTGTCGTTGCGACAAAAAAAAAGAGGCTAAGGGAATTTTGATTAATTGATTGGCGATAAAATGTAAATATTTATCTGTTTATATTTATGTATGTATGTTTATGTTTACATTTATATATGTATATATATTTGTTTCCTATTTAGTATCTTATAAGCAGCCAAACGACCGTTGACCGCAAATGAGGCCAAGCTTAATCTAAATACTTACAAGCTAATTATTTGCTCATTTACAGGCAAGAGCGAATGAGCGAGCGAGCGAATTTTCTCATGCTAAATAAGCACAAGTGCAATTAAATACAAAATAAACAATTGTAATAGAAAACAATTAAATAAATTATGTATTTTATTGCAGCAAACATAAGAATTGTGCATAAAAATAGTATTTGGTATTTGTGCTAAATTATTTGAAAAACAGAAGAAAAATACGTATATAGAAAAAGTAAAAAATGCAATGCTGAGGCAGATGCCACGCTGATGATAAAAAATACATACATATGTACATAGTAGGTGACACATATGTACATATGTAAACAAATATTAATATTATGCGTTAAAAGACTTTTTGGTAACATACATAGGTATGAGACTCTGTATTTGCATTGCTCGCATTTGGAGAAAACAACAAAAGCAACGCAAACCAGTTTTTTACATGCACTATTAACCGGCTTTATGGGCTTCTCAAACCGGCGCACAGTGGACGATTTTATCAATCTAGCAGGAAAATGTCCCCTTGTTACGAAGAGAAAAGAAAAACAGTACAAAAATAACATTATCAATGTGATAACGGTTATAAAAAACGTGTAATTTAGATGCACGCCTAAGTGATTAAAATTAGATGGTCCGTGTTTTGTTTGACAAAAAGCTTATTTTTCGCCTAAACCGCAATTGTTAAGGTGTGAAATTAGCAATCAAGTCTTACGATATCTGCCCTGGAAAAATGTATTTTTATATCTCTTTACCATATCGTAAAAAGTGATAAGGATTTTCAAAAATCTTAAATTCCTAAGCTGTAACTTCTATGTTCTGTCGTGTTCTATGATGCCATTACATAGAAAAAGAGCGAACATATTCCCAGTACGAATTCGAAAGATAAAATCTTGCCCATATTTTGCCCAAAGGCATTGTTTTTTACTCCTTACTAAATATAAGCTAAGAAAGCGTCAACTAACATGTTGACTTTGAGCCGCTCCATGCGCTTGTTTTTTTTTTTGTTCTTCTCTTTACTTCATGTCTTTGTATAGTCTTAATAATAAGGATATTTTTAAAAATAAAGAATTAACAAATTTTTTTTTATTAAAAAAAAAATAAAAAAAAAAGTTACCAAAAGTTTTGCATACCAAATTTCAATTCAATATCTCTTAAACTACAACTGGAATTGAATTAAGTGCTCCTAGATTGATAAAATCGTCCACTGTGCGGCGCGCTGCGGCATAATGCAATGATCCATATGTTTGCGGAAATAAGTGGAAAATTTTGCTACCTTTTTGTTGTTTTTTTCCACAATACATCGAAATTTTCTTGTTGACATTAACAGTGGCGTATTCAAGCTGTACGTGCATAGAATTATTGCATAAGTAATTTCCCAAATATAACAAGATTACACTCTTTTTTGGCAGAAGGCAGTCCAACTGTTGATGAAGGGAAGAATTTTCTATAAAATGAATGTACTTAAAAAATATTACGAAAGTAAAATTTATTTCATAAAAACAAAAAAGAATTAAACTTAAACAAATTAAAAAGAAATCTCTGCCAATAATTTCTTTATTAATAACAATTTAAAAACCCTTGTTTGCCGTTAAATGTTATTCAATGCGTAAAAAACCATAATAAAAAGTTAAGATGCAACAGCAATAAAACGCATGCTTATTAAGAGAAGACATTAAAAAATTTCAAAAAACGAAGCAGTGAAAAAGCAGTTGAAATGTCGCAAAAGGCAAGCCAAAAAAATTTATTGCACTACGAACGATAACTTGTTTTTTTTTTTAAATAAAAGCACGCGACTCGGCGATAAAAAAAAAGCGAGAAAACAAGTTTTGAGAAAATTAAAGTGCATATAAAGGCATGTAAATGTTTATGTATGTATGTACATTAGGGTGGGACGATTTACTAACCTATATCGCACTATCGAAATTCCGATGCCTCTCATTTTTCCGAGTAGAAAACTCCTCCACGACATTTGTCTAAAATGAATTTTGACGTTCCGGAATTTGGTTTTTATGGGGCAAGACGAATTTTTAAAAATAAAAATTGGGCAAAAATCGACCAGAAAATATTCAGGCCAATATATTGTACACAGCAAGAGATAATCGCAAAAATACGCGATTTTGGGCATTCAGCCTCCATAAACGGAAATCAGGCTATATCACGAAAACTGATCATCCGATTTTAATACGGATTTCATAGCTGGATTCAGTAGAAAATTCTGCTTCAATTCGATGTGCATATTGGCCTGAACATTTTTTTTTTCGATTTTTTTTTTGTTTTCAAAAATTCGCTTGGTACATAAAAAACAAATTCCCGAATGTCAAAATTAATTTTAGACAAATGCCGTGGAGGAGTTTTCTACTAAGAAAAATGAGAGGAATCCAAATTTCGAAGGCGTGATATAGGTTAGTAAATCGCCCCACCCTAACGTACATACATGTTGTTGTTGTTTGTGTTGTTTGTGTTGTTGTTGTTTATGTTGTTTGTGTTGTTGTTGTTGTTGTTGTTTGTGTTGTTGTTGTAATATATGTGCATCTTCCTTGTGCTTTACAGTTGTCTTTATGACCCAAAATGTCAAAGAAACTCTTTTCCCCAATCGTTTTGGCAATTTAATGTGATTCAAGTTTAAAGTTCAGTTCAGTTTACATACATACATACATAAATGTTTTTATTGGTGTTTTTACAAATTTACATATTTACATACATACATATATTTTAGGTTTTTTTTTATTACATTTTTAATTCATTTCGTCTCTTCGTTTGCTTAATTAAATACATATGTATGTATTTCGCTTGCATTTGCTTTAACAAAAAATTAGTTAATTGTCTGTTTGCTTAATTTAATTTATAATCAATGCTTAAACTTTAATGTAGGTTTGTAATTATGTAAATGTGCCATTCGCAATTCGCCTGCCTTGCCTTACAAGTCTGCCTTACGTGTCTCTACTTTCCGAGTCTACTGCCCTTAAGCGCCGCTTGTATGTATGTACAAAAGCGAGGTGTGGCACACAAGTTTGAACCTTCGAGAATTTATCAAAAGCAATTTAAGTTGTAAAACGTGTAAAACAAAAGAAAAAATCAAAATTAAAATCTACATTTGTTGGTATTTTCTTTAGTTACTTATTCGCCAACTGACTCAATTAAAAAAAGTTTTAACAAAGCTTGAAAATCCCCACTAAGAAACAAGCTGATTTCTTTTATGGCCTCTTGGCGCTGACCTTCCTTGGTATGTGTTTTGTTTTCTTGGGGAATATGAATGGGAGATATGGAGTGGGAGTTTTTGGGCATAACCCGATGAGCATGTAAAATACTTAATATTGCCTTTATTTACTAAATTGGCGCCCTTTATACCATCGTACTTAAAAGTATAATTCTTTGTTTGTTTAACTTTTGCCCGTTTTCATTTTCACCACAACTTCCCTACTAATTCTGTAGTGGACAGTGACATATAAAGCGATAGTCTCACACTAGAGTGTTCATAACTGACTGAGAACTGGTTCTCCAGGCATATAGAATGGAACTCTTGGTACAAATATGATAAATTGCAGCAATTAAATCAATTTAAAAAATTTCCCAAATAGGGAAAATTTTCTAAAATCAATTAAAATTGTTTGCCTAAATATCTAAACGAGTTATAGTGGCGAAATAAAGGAAAAATCGCTAAAATTAAAAATTTCCCAAATAGGGAATTTTTTCCAATTTAGATGAAATCCTTTCCCTTCATTTTCGCTAACTCAAAATTATAATTTCCATAATATTATACTAATTTCCCAAATTTCCCAAAAAGGGAAATTAAAAAAAAATGTAATAAAATTGTTTACTTTAAAGGGATTTTTTTTTTCAAATTAGATAAAATCGTTTGTTTTAAACATTACTAACTCAAAATGGTAAATTTCATAAAATTATACTTATTTGCAAAATTTCCCAAAAAGGGAATTTTTTTTAAATGTAATAAAATGGCTTGCTTATTACTTTTTGGTGGCTTGCTTTTCCGACAGGGTAGGAATATGATGTATTGTGGAACGATTTTCCGTCATCCCTTGTCAAATTTGGTTTGGAGACAAACCCTTTTCGGCTAATATGCGTCATCTTCCAGTGTCTTTTTTCGACACTGCTTGCCATAAGGGGAAATTTTTTCAAATTAGATAAAATCTTTTCTCTGAAGATTTAAAAACGTCAATTTTACACTAATTTTCAAAATTTCCCATAATGGAATTTTTTTTCAAATTTTAATAAAATGATTTGCTTTAAAGCGATTTATTTTTAAATTAGACCAAATCATTTCTTTTAAACTTTACTAATGGAAAATGGTAAATTTTATACAATTGTACTAATTTTCCAAATTTCCCAAAAAGAAAAATTTTTCAAAAATGTAATAAAATAGTTTTCTCCAAACTTCAATAAGTCATTATAATTAAATTGATGTAATTTTATTAATTACCATAATTTCCCAAAAAGGAAGTTTGGTAAAATTGAATAAAAGTAAAAAAAGGGGTTTAACGTTTAATTTGTCTCCGAAAAACGTTTCTCTATAAATTAACTAAAAATGGCAAATTTCCCAAGAAGCGAATTTTTTCGAAAATATAATAATAGAATGGTTTGCCTTAAACTACAGTGATTCATAATGATCAATTATCGTAATCTTGCTAATAAAAAAATTCGAAAGGGAAATTTTATAAAATTAATTAAAAGCATGTACAAAATAATTTCTCTTAAACTTTACTAACATGAAATGATAACTTTCATACAATTATACTAATTTCCAAAATTTCCCAAAAAAGGGAAATTTTTCAAAAATATAAGAAAATGGTTTGCCTTAAATTTAAGTTATCCATTATGACTAATTAACACAATGTTACTAAAAAACTAAAATTTCCAGAAAAGGGAAATTTTTCAAAAATGTAAGAAATTTTTTCAAAAATGTAAGAAAATGGTTTGCCTAAATTTTCAGTGACTCATTATGCTTAATTTAACGCAATTTCACTAAAAACCAAAATTTCCCAAAAAAGGGAAATTTTTCAAAAATGTAAGAAAATGGTTTGCCTTAAACGTCAGTGAGTTATAATGATTAATATAACGCAATTGTACTAATTATAAAATTTTCCCAAAAAAGGAAATTGTTAAAAATTTTATAAAATTGGAAAAAAAGATTTAAGGTTTAAATTATCTACGAACTATTAATTTTTAAACTAACACAGAACTCGCAAGCATTAGAGGCAATTCATAACGTGTGCTAAAGTTAATTTAAAACTAATGATTACCTTTATCCATTTGTAAACAAATTCGCGTTTAGCGGTTATCTCATAATAAAAAAACTGCACTCTTTGTTATATGTAAGTAATTTAGGCACTTTTAAATGTGTACATACATTTTTTGCTGAACAATATTCACACTTTAATAACACAAATTGTGCTTGATTTGTGTTTAATTTAAACAAACTTAATTATCGCCAAAAAAAGCTGCTTTTTTTAGTTTTTCATAAAGCACTTTTGCTTTTAAATTTTTTTTTGTTTTTTTGAAACTTTGTTTTGTTTTGTTTTTGTGTTTTTTTGTGTGTTTTTTTTTCTGTTTAAGCATGCCACCAAAACAAGTTCGTGTATCACTTTGATGAGCACAAATGAACGCCTTCAGGCATGCGCGGTAGCAAATAACACACGGCGCTCTAAAATAACATTAACAGTCTACATACATATGTACATATTTGTGTATATTTGTATAATAATAATAATAATACCCAACGGTTTACCCTCCATATCCCGCCCGACCGACGCGAGGGGCGCCAATCCGCATGACGCACGGATATGTTTTTTTTTTGTTTTTTTTTTTTTTTTTTTTGTGCCGAGTCGTACAGGAAGGGGTTTGTTAGGTGTCGAGATCTAAAACTAATCAGCTACAGAACAAAATTCATCAGCTGATTGTATATCATTTATTAAGTGAGGCTAGAACTATTTTTTTTATAATAAAAAGCGAGTCTGAAGTGTCAAACGTGCTGGAGTGATTATTAAAGTCATGGCATAAGCGGCGGAATGGTTCATTTAATTCGAAATTTGTTTTGCAAGGTTTCACAAATAGTGGCTTGAAATGCCTCGATACTCTACATGGAACGTTAAAATATAACTCACTTAGAAGGCATGGGCTATTTATAAGTCCAGTGATTAATTTAACCATAAAAACTATACCAAGCATCTCTCTACGACTAGAAAGTGAAGGCAAATTAATGAGTTTTAAACGAGAAGTGTAAGGTGGAAGAATGTAATCTGAGTCCCAACGAAAGTTCCGCAAAGCAAAAAGCAGGAACTGCTTTTGGACAGATTCTATTTTATCTGAAAAACACTGGTAGTGGGGATTCCAAATAATAGATGCGTATTCCAAGATAGGTCTAACTAAGCTTGTAAATAGAGCTTTTGTGACGTAAGGATCATTGAACTCCTTAGACCATCGCTTTATAAATGCAAAGACAGCTTTAGCTTTGTTGACAGTGGAGTTTATATGGAGGTTAAAGGTGAGTTTGGAGTCCATTGTGACGCCAAGATCGATAAAATTAGTTACCTGATCTAGATTATGCTGTGATATTTTATAAGAAGCTGGTTGTACTGTTCTACGAGAAAAGCACATAACTTTACATTTTTTTAAGTTTAGCGGCATGTAGTTTGCTTTACACCAATGAACAAGGTTGTTAAGATCTGCTTGTAAGAAAGATCTATCTTCTATAGAGGAAAATGATTTAAATAGTTTTACATCATCAGCATATAATAAGATCTTAGAATGTTTTATTACAGACGAAATATCATCAATGAATAGCAGGAACAGAATTGGCCCAAGGTGGCTTCCTTGGGGAACGCCCGAAGGAACGAAAATGACATCGGAAGAACAATTTTTGAAAATAACTTTTTGAGTTCTACCATGTAGGTATGAAGATATCCATCGAATAAAACTGGGTTGAAGACCTATTAGACCTAGTTTACGGATGAGCAATGAATGACATACTTTGTCAAAAGCTTTACTAAAATCCGTGTAAATTACATCTGTGTGAACATTTTCTCTAAATCCATTTGAAACATAAGTTGTGAACTGCAATAAATTAGTTGTGGTAGATTTTCCAGTAGAAAACCCATGTTGAGATGGCGATATTGATGAGGAAATAGAGTACTTCAGATAATTAACAATGATTGCTTCAAATAATTTTGGAACCGCTGACAGCTTGGCTATGCCTCGATAATTTTCAATAGAAGACCTACTGCCATTTTTGTGTAGGGGTATTATAAAAGATTCCTTCCAAACTAATGGGAAAACACCTTTTTTTAGAGACAAGTTAAATAAGGATGTTAGGGGCTTGTAAATATTTACAGCACACTTTTTAAGAAAGCAAGCCGGAATGAAATCCGGTCCAGATCTAAATGAATCTTTTAAGGTTTTTAATGAATTTAAGACTACTTCCGGAGATATAACTGAGACATGAGTTAAATTGGATGGGGTAAGTCTAAACGGATAATCACTACTTTTAGGAGAGTCCATAGAATAATTCGAACTAAAAAAATTTGCGAACATGTTAGCAATAAGTTGGCTATCAGAAGACGCAGTGTTATTATAATTCATGGCGGACGGAAAACTATGAACTCTACGTTTTGAGTTGACGAAGTTATAGAATGATTTGGGATCGTGAACCAGTTTTTTCTTCATTTTGCATAAGTATGATTTGTAACATTTTTTGTTTAATGCCATGTATCTATGCCGCAAGACTGAGTACTTGACGTAATCTCTATGAAGACCAGATTTTTTGTATAGCTTAAAAAAGCGTGACTTTTTATTTTTTAATTTTTTAAGCTCTTTGGTGAACCATAACTGTGTTTGTTCTTCATTGACCCTGCGTTTAGGAACATACTTTAGAAATAGGTTATAGATGGTGTTATTGAAATGTTCAACACAAAGGTCAATATCATCTACATAGTTTGGCCAGGGAAAGCGCGACAACTCTTTATTTATTTTCTTGAAGTTCGCCTTTGCAAAAACAAATTGATCACTAGAACTGAAATAATTTTTAGTTCCATTTTCGTTAATAACTTCATAAGAGAACTCAATAGCAGGATGATAAACATCCTCCGGAAGAACTAGATGGTCACACCGATTTAGGGAGAAGTTCGGAATATCATTAACGTATACTAGGTCTAATATCCTGCCAAATTTATTTGAATTCAAGTTTATTTGGTTGAGGCAGAGTTCAGCCATTTCTTCAAGGAAAAAAATGTGATTATCTTTAGAAGAAACAGGTACAATATCCGAGTCATTAACGTTCCAATATATGCTCGGGAGGTTAAAATCACCCAGTACTACCAGAGTATCAGAAAGTGTCATCCTAGAGTTTATAGATTTAAGTGTTAACAGAAGCTCATTGTAAATTGACGTGTTGGAATTTGGTGGGATATAGCAAAGGGTTAGATACATATATCCTTTACCAATCAACACACGTATGCATTTGAGCTCAAAGTAAGCATTGGATGAAACACTAACATCCTCAGATGGCAACGATGTGTGCACTGCAATTAGAACACCACCGCCAATTCTATTTACGCGGTCATTTCTGTAGATTTCATATTGATTCGGAAGAACTTCTGAGTTCAAGACGTGAGGTTTGAGCCATGTTTCAGTCAAACAAATAATTTTGTAATTACAGCAAAATCCATTTAAGTACAGATCAGTTAATTTGGTATTCAAACCTCTAACGTTTTGGTAGTAAAAGCTTACAGTTGATATAATTAGTTTTTTGAAACTGTCTGAGAATTAGGTAATCTCACGACATGCATGTTGTTTTTATTTGGTCTAAATTCAAATTCGCGAACAAACGCGCCATTCGGCCAAAATGATTTGTGAAGGATCGTTTCAAAATCGGTCGGATCTACATCGATTTTAAAGCTAGAAATGTCGCGATCATATTTAAAATTAAATTTACGAATAAATAAATGTTTTGGTTTGAGCTTGGATGTAATATATAAATTAATGTCATCAGGAGAAGTGTCTTTCGCGAATCTAGACACAAAAATAGACTTTTTAGGAGGAATAACAACAAGTTTCTCAGAAGTTCTTTCGGAAGTGAGGGGTTCAGATCCATTTAAAGATTCCAGGATGTTTAAGGAAGTTAATGCGGTCTTTGAAGTTGATGGAGCAGTTTGATTATCAACATGGTTTTTGGTAGAGGATCTAGTGGGAATCGGTTTAGGTGGAGGAGTTTGCGAGGTATGAGGACACGGAGAGGCTAAATTTATTAATTCTATAGGTGGAGATGGAGTTTTCTGTTTAGCTCCAGCATCAACACCCTTATGAGGACTACTAACCCGTTTACGCTTTAATTGGCCATCTTCAGAGCTTGGGAATTCATCAAAGCTTTTGAGAGACTTAAACATTTCTTCATAAAGCTTAAATTTCTCAGCCAGCATCGACAACTCTTTCCCAATTTCGTAAAAACCATTTCTGGTTTGTCTGAAGATTTTAAATAAATCAATTTCTGCGGGTCTGCATTTTATACAAGACCAGCGAACCCCTTTTTTCTCAATAATGGCATCAACGACTCTACCCGTTAAACTAGCACATTTTGCATGAGCGGTCCCATCACAAAGCCAGCATGACACATAAGAGTCGCTTTTGACATTACAATTAAGGTAAATACACGACATGATGAAATAAATTCAAAGTTTAGTTTTGTATATATAAAAGTTGTAAGTGCAACTGGGTATATAACAACAGTTTAAAAGCACAAAAGGTTTGGAAGCCAATGACGCAACAATCAGCTGAGCGTAATGCAGCGAACAGTTTTAAATGCACTGTATATGACACTCAACAAACAAGTGCAAACAGCTGTGAACAAGAAATGACAAATAAGTAAGCAAAACAAAATAAATCAAAATGTGCACAAACAAAATCAATAAGTAATTAACAAAGTATATGAGAAAATATCAGAAACAACAATAACAATAAGTATGAGACGATGACTCGGCACATAAAATTAAAATCATAAATAATGATCAAAAATCAAATAAATTTTAAAATCACTTATCTCCAGTGGTGCACAGTAACACTCATTAATTTTACAATCACTTCAATTAATTTAAGGTTGAATTAATTTAAAGAAATTTAATAATAAATTGAGAGCAAAAAATACACAACTTCACAGTTTGACGTTTGCACACCAAAATTGGAAAAAAAGCTTTTTTTTGACTATCGCTATCTCTTTCTTATTACCAAAAAAAAACTTGAACAATCTACAAGACCGCCAAAAAGAATGCAAACGAAAAAAAAAAACGCCAGAAAAAAACGCAACACCCGAACAAATATGAACTGTGTGTTAGGTAGTACGTTTGTTCAACGATTGATAGGTGAACAGGCAAAGCCAGCTAGTTTTATGAGTAGCAGCAACAACATCGATGGGTGAGGGATCGATGGATGGGATGACTTCGTTGTAAAACAGAAAAATCACCGAAGTTTTAATTAAAGCCAACAGAGAGCTCTACTACTGCCAATATAGAGGCGTGATTGCCGAGAGCACATACGCAAAGTAAACAAAAAGATAAAAAAAAAAGCTAGCATAGGGTTCACAGCAAAATAAAGAGTAGGTACTAGTTACAGAGAGAGAGTAACAGTCTTAATGGCATTGTTAGCAAAGCGTAAATAATAACAGAGAAGCAGTCAAACAAGTAAGCTGCAGTTGTACGTATGGTAAACAAATGAAAATAACAACAACAACAACAACAACGACAACAACAAATGAAACTTGTAATGCAACTAAATAAATAGGTATGCAAAGAAAATGCAGTAAAATACATACATATACAGGTAAATGTGTCTGTTTGCAGGGAGTAAAGCACCAGCAGTAAAGCACCAACAATTTACCACACAAACATGTCATGTCATGCCAAAACACGTGCGCTCAAATCACGAGCGCGTTTAAACCGGTTAAAAGCCGTTGATTAAGCTGATGTTTTTGGTGAGCAAATGAGACAACTTTTGTTGGTGTTTTTAGTGAGCAAATGAGACAACTTTTGTGGGTGCTTTTTGTGAGCAAATTGGACAACTTTTGTTTTTGTTTGTAAGCGCAGCTCATTTAAATGGTTTTTTTTTTATTTTTTATTTTTTATTTTGCCAAGTTTTCGCTGAAATTTTTTGCACTCAGCGAAAGCAAGAAGGCAGTTTTGTTTCATATTTTCTTATGCTCAATTCTTTTCACTCTCCTTAACAGGGTTGCGTGATTTTGATTTGGCTGAATTACGAATCAAATATATTTTTTGATTCTTGATTTCAAACATTTTCAAATAAAAGATAAATTTGATTTGTGATTCGTTTCAAAATAGAATCAAAAATATCCTTTGATTTATGATTCAAGCCATTTTCAAATAAAAGATATATTTGATTTGTGATTCGTTTCACAAAAGAATCAGAAATACCATTTCATTCGTGCTTCAAACTATTTTCAAATCCAAGATAAATTTGATTTGTGATTCATTTCTCAAACGAATCAAAAATATTTTTTGATTCTTGATTCAAACTTGATTTCAAATCAAAATTATTTAGAATCAAATTTTTGATTCGAATCAATTTTATCATTCGAATCAAAAAATTATTTTGAAAAATGAATCACAAATCAAATTTATCTTTGATTTGAAAATAGTTTGAATCACGAATCAAAGGGTATTTTTGATTCTTTTATGAAATGAATCACAAATAAAAATTATCTTTTATTTGAATGTATTTTGTATCACGAATCAAGCTGATTCTTTATTTGAAAGTTGATTTGATATCAAAATTGATTCGAAATCACGCAACCCTGCTTCATAGGCACTGTGGAGTGTTGTATTAGCAGCGCGCGTTTGTCAGCTGCGCGTGCCTGCCAGCCGCTTAGTCGCTCAGCACAGCTGTGCAATTAAGCTGAGTCGCACGTTTTTCAGCTTGAAAGGTTTTTTGCCGTTTGTTGTTGTTTTTTAATTTTTATTTATGTAAATCAATTTTACTGTGATTATTTGTTGTTATATACTTGTGTTTAATGAACGTTATAATTTTATGCAATTTTTGTTTGTTTTTTTTTTTTTTTTTGCTTGAAACTTACATATTTATGTTGTTTGACAGTGAATTTGAGTACATGTGAAAATAAAATTAATTAATGAATCATTGCGCAAATTCATGCATATGTATGTGCATATGTACATCAGTTTATAGAACTATTACTTCATTGGAATTTAGAACAAAAAAAAAATGGTATTTTTTGTAGCTTAAGCGGAATTGGGGGAATTTTTTGCTTTGCTTTCTTCCTCATTGTTCGTTTTTTTTTTTTTTGATTTTTAACTTCATAGCCTTAGATACTATCTTTTATTAAATTCATTATTTAAGTGTATAAAAAAAAACTGTAAAACGTGTTTCGCTTGCGGTTTGAATCCAACAGTTTGTTCCCATGAGTTGTTAACCAAATCGGCGCAAATCAAAGGTCGTTTAAATGCGATTTTTACTGCGCAGATTCAAGACAGTTACTTTTGCATTACTTTGTCGTCACTAATGGATCTCTTCTAGCTGAGAACGTGCAGCCCTTTTTTAGAAGGGCAAAATTTGAAGCTTTCATTAGCTCTGCGTTTATTCTTTTGATTTCCAATCGAGTATGTTTGCTACACAGCGAACAAAGGGAAGAAGGTAGGCTTGAAGTCATCGTTGATTATTTTGTCGTGCAATGTTGCCAATTTTCAACAAAAAGTCATTAGATTGAGTAAACGTAGTGGGTGTTGAATATTATTCGGCACTTCCTTACAGCACAGAAAAAGTTTCATAAATTTAACTAAAACTTAGCTGATATGTTTGTCATGCTCTGTTGTCACTTTTAATTAAAAAAAAAAAACAGAAAGCGGAATTTTGTTTTGGTAGCCATCAAGCTTAGCTGATGTTCGACAGTTCCTTTAAAGCTAGAAAAATTGTCATAGCTTGAACTAGGATTTGGTTGGTATTTTTGTCGTGGTCTGTTGCCAGTTTTCACTAGAAAATTATTGCATTGTGATATTGTAGAGGATTCATGAAAATATGCAGGTATATATCTGTGTAGTTGGTAATTCGTTTCAATACCGTAAAGTTTTAGTAGTGTAAATATTGATAATTTTTTTCGTGCTGTTGCCAGTTTTCACTAGAAATTTATTGCATTGA
Organism: Urophora cardui; assembly: GCA_960531455.1. Classification (NCBI taxonomy): domain Eukaryota; kingdom Metazoa; phylum Arthropoda; class Insecta; order Diptera; family Tephritidae; genus Urophora; species Urophora cardui. The sequence goes on from OY482671.1 coordinate 10,292,777, forward strand.
GATATTGTAGAGGATTCATGTAAATATGTAGGTACATACATATCTGTGTAGTTGGTAGTTCGTTTCAATACCGTAAAGTTTTAGTAGTCTAAATATTTATAATTTTGTCGTGCTCTGTTGCCCATTTTCAATAACATGTTCGGCTTAATTTCAATTAAGAATCGTTTAGATTTACAATTGCGCGGTAGTTTATTTCAACCCATTGATTAGTGTATATATCACAGCTTAAATTAAGATTTGGTAAATATTTTTACCGTGCTGTGTTGCCACTTTTCACTAGAAAATGAATTCATTGATTAATTGTATAGGATTCATGTGTATATATGCATACATATGTTTGTAGTTTGGCAGTTGTTTGCAATGCAGTAAATTTGTCGGAGTTTAAATATTGATAATTTTGTCGTGCTATGTTTACAATTTTCACCAGAATACCAAGGTTGAATTTCATTTACTAATCATAGAGGGTGGGTATTATTCCGTAGTTCCTTTTTGTACAAAAAAAAAATACTCCACTTTAAATGAAAATTTCCGAAATACATTTGGGCTTGATAAGCTTGGATGCCGCAACTTTTTTTGTTGACATAATAGTACTTGTAGTTCCTCTAAGAAAAAGGTTAGGGAGCTATGAGACTTCTAATATATGAATAAGGAAATGTGGGGAAAGCGAAGAAGTCATACGTCAAAGCATGTAAATTACTGTGACACCCCCTACATTTTAAAAACAAAAAACTCCGAATATTTTATCTAAGAATTACGAGTATATAGGTACCGGAGTTGTCTAAAAGATATAGAGCTTGAAGAAAGGTATGTATGTAATTTGTCAAAATCGCTTAAAGCACATTGCACTAAAAATTTAATTAATTAAATGCGAGCAACGAAGTCTGTAGTGAAAAATGTTTTGAAAACTTCACATAAAAATGAAAACTTCCGCAAAAAAAAAAAACAACAAAAACTTCAACTCAAACAAGCTTCAAACTTGTACAGTGAGCGGAAAAACATACAAAACAAAACTTTCTGCTAGCAAAATACGAGCCTCGTTCATCGCAATGGCCGCTCAGCGCTGGCTTACAAGTTTAGCTACCACAAACTTGTTCGGCTCTATTAAATCTACTTTTTTTTTATTAAATCTTAGCACTATATGCTCTAGCCTCCATTTTCTTTATCTCTGTCTTTATTTCTGTCATTCTCTCTCTTCTCTCTCGCTCTCTCTATTGCTCTATATCTCTCCTTCTCCCACTGTCATCTCTATCTCTCTTGTAAGCCGCTTTTAGCTTTTGTGAACTCTGTTGAGTTGCTTAACTTTTTCGTCTCAACGCTTAAATGAATTCGATAAATTTAAAATGTACTTTACCCTTCTTAAGCGCAACAACAATAATGACAACAATGAAAATACCGGCATTGAATATAACAAAAAAAATAAATAAATAAAATTAAAATAAGAAACGGAAAGCAAAACAAATAGACAATTTTTTATATTTGCTATGTAAATACGTATCTTTGAAAAGGGTAAGTACATATTGTACATACATATATGTATACATGGTACATCTGTAGCTGAGTTTTATTTATTTTTTTTTTTTAGTACGGTGACTGCTATAGGGCGAGACGGCTTAATGTACATACATACATATACATGCTCTGGAGCAAAATATTTTTAAAATTTTCTTAAAACATAAAATTCAACGAAAATAGTTTCTGCTCTGCAATTTCTTCTTTTTGTTGCCATCACGTTTCATGCATATTCATATGCGTGATTTATTGTAAATTCATTTTAAATGCTGCCAGCCATAATATTTTCTAACAGCAATACTAAGAATTTAAAATCTTGTATTTTTATAACAACAATAACAAAGATGTTGGCGCAAACATGTGATGATGTTACGTATACATAAGTAAGGAATTTTTATTAAATACATTTACATATTTCCATATGTAAATAAGTAGTAATTATCATAAAGAAATTAATAACAAAAAGTAAGCAACAACAACTTTATGGAAAAACGAAAAAAATTCATAAATCCCAACACGCCTCCTCGCTGGAAAAAAGGGGATTTCCATGCAACGCGCTGGCGCTAGAGAAACGTGAGCAGCAAAAGTTAATTGTGTACCTTTAAATGTTTAAGTAATCGATAAGGTACAATGAATTAATTCAGTCAGTTAGTATGTTAATGTGCATTATAATTTACAAAAAAAATCAAAAATAATGAGAAATAGGTGTCTGTACTGGCTTTGAAAATGTTTATTATACTCAGCTGTACTAGTACACAGAGTATTATAGTTTTGATTTCCTAACGGTGGATTGTAACAGAATGAAATAATCGAGATAGATATAGACTTATATATATCAAAATGATCAGGGTGAAAAGAGAAATCGATTGAGCCATGTCCGTCCGTCTGTCCGTCTGTCCGTCTGTCCGTCTGTCCGTCTGTCCGTCTGTACGCACGATAACTCGCGCAAAAATTGAGATATTTTGATGAAATTTGGAATGCAAGTTGGTATCAAGACGAGAACGGATGGTATTGAAAATGGGCGAAATCGGACCATGACCACGCCCACCTCCCCTATATAGTAAAAATCCGAAATTTTGTATCTCAGTAACTAATAGAGCTGGAGTGATGAAATTTTACCCACGTATTGACCTCAGGCCCTTATGAAGAAATGTGGTGAAATTTTGGAAAATGGGCGGTGCCACGCCCACTTATTAAGGGGCAAACATTGAAAGTTTTATGAGTCATAACTCAGAAACCGTTGAAGGTATATCGATGAAATTTGGTAGGCGTGATATACTTACTTAGACAAATGTTTGGACGAAAAATTGCCAAAATCGGTTGACGACCACGCCCACTTTTATATATGGGTATTATAAAGTGGCCTAATAAAAACATTTTAAGCCATATCTCTGTCAAATATAAAGATATATCATTGAAATTTTATGGCAGGAGTCCAACTATGGACATAAAACAAAAAACACAAAAATTTTGGAAAATGGGCGTGGCACCGCCTCTTTTTAGAAACAGGAATATACGAGATTTCTTAGCCCATAACTCGACAAATAATTTATATATAATGACGAAACTTGGTGTGTACACTTTTATTACTTGTGGTAATAGACACGCAAAAATTTATTGAAATCGATTTATGACCACGCCTACTTTTTAACAAAGATATTTCTGAAACACCCTTTGGGAATTTTTAACGTGAAATCTTTGTAACTAGAACTCGTAAAGGAATGAAATTTTGCACAAATAATAATATTCATATACTTAGTTGGATAACTGATAAAAATTTTGGAAAATGGGCGTGGCTACGCCCACTTTATGCAGCACTCACTTTATATAGAGTACAACGTGTTTCCATTAAACGCAAACAAACAATAAAAGCATACAGCTGAGTATCTAATGTTCGATTCCACTCGAACTTAGTCTTCCTTACTTGTTTTTTTATTGATTTCAGCTGTTAAAAAAAAACTTTCGTTATTAATAAAAAAAAAATTCCTTTATGTTTTTTTCTATTGAAAAATGCTTTCTATTTAATCATACGTTTAATTAAAGCAAACCTGTTAAATAATGATTATTAATCGTAATGATTACCGGCTTGATTGATTATTTTTTCAACTGTCCATTTAATGATTGATTACCCATTGTTTTCAAATTTTAATGATTATTTTGCAATTACCATTAAAAAAAAATCAAAAAAAAAACATAAAAAATCAAAAAATAAGAAAAATAATCATAAAAAATCAAAAATAATCAAAAATAATCAAAAAAAATTATTTTGATTGTTTTTGATTATTTTTGATTATTTATGATTTTTTTTGATTTTTTTTGATTTTTTTTGATTTTTTATGATTTTTTTTGATTTTTTTTGATTTTTTTTAATTTTTATCAATATGGTTTAAAGAAATATGCACATTTGTACGTATGCAGGTATGTATATAGCCTTTTAAGGCAGACTCCCGACGGTAGCTTGATGGTAGTACCGGGGGATTCGATACGATGAGCGTAGGTGGTGTAGTGCGGTTAAAGTCCCACACTAACAGGATAAAGGCTCTGTATGCTTCCTCCTCGTATATTTGTGCAGAGAGGCATACACATTTATACATATCTTACAAGCTTGGAATTATTGTTAATTCATTGACCGTACATGGTACGATGCACGTTTATATCTAATTACACTGTCCAACAGTGATTTCTCAACACGAACAAACGCTACTAATTATGAAAGTGGATGTCTCCCAGACCAACTTTGCCGAACAAAGTACTAGTCCAGACGGTCTGAGTTTTTTTTTTAGAGGGGGTTAAAGTTTTATGGTTTTAGCTGGAGATGCAATTACTTTATCGAAAATATCTTATAAAAAATGACCTCAAATGAAGTTTTTGAGCTCGGACTTCTTCTACAGAATTTAATAAGGAATTTCTTTGTGGAAGACGTTAACCCTCTAACGCCCACGCAAATGGCTGTTTTAACCCTTGTTCTGAAGCACATGTAGAAAATATCAATTTACAATGCAGATACAGGGTTAAAATGTTCTAGAAAATTATTCGCCATAAAATTTCACAAGGGGTCCCCTCAGACAAAATCTTTGTACAAATAACGCAAAACACCACAGGATATAATAATCACAAATTACGCCATGAAATATGCAACAAATTTTATATGTATACACATTAGATTAATTTTTTTTTCTTTAGATCCTCCCTCCGGCACCGGAATATGAAAATCTGGTGTCTTAGAGTAAGTAAATTGAAAAAAAGTTAATTTTTACAAAAACTGAATGGGGCTACTCCAAAAACCGCGCGATTTTCAGGAATTTCAAGGCAAGTTTAGATTTATGTATGAAAAGTTATGACTTTGCACAAGAAAAAAATTTATATCTACCTATACGTAGAGTTAACCGCTAAAGCGAATAGCGTATTCAGTTTTTAGTGCACTTCCCTGGGAGGGTAATATCGCGACCTAAATAGAACATTATGTTTTTTTTGCTCGCGAACATACAACTTCATGCCCTATATTCTATCTGACAGCGGACATTTTTTTTATCTGAATCACACAGGATGCTGCTTAATTTAATGAGGTTTTCAAAAACTCATTCTGCTTAAAAAGCTATTATAATTTGGATGAGCGCATCAAGTTTAAGTGAAGTAAAATATACCCTAATAGGGCTGACATGGATTAAAATTTCTAAAAAATTTTAACACTTTTTGCTCTTCAAGGCGGTTTTATGATGGTGGACAACTCCACAAATGTAAAAAAAAGGTAGAAAGGTCGAGACCGTGGATAGCGGAAAAAATGTGGACCCGGATGGCCCCAAATATTTTTGGGCAATATTGGCATCAAACTAGGGTTTGAATATTACCTTCACTGGGCAGTAGAGCTGCAAAACTATCGATGGCACTATCGATAGTATCGATAGTTTTATTTTCGTGTCACTATCGATAGTTTTTTTCCACTATCGATGGTTATCCCTATTCATTCTTGTAGTTTTGTCCCAAGAGAAGAATACTGAATGTTAGGGAGGAGTTGGATTTCGATATCATATTGGTAAAATTAATACCCCAGCGGGTTAGGGGGCTTAGAATATACGCGTGGTAAGGAATGTCTGTCGTAAGAGGCGACTAAAATCCACGCTTCTAACGATATACAACTTGTAGTAATTGAACCACACCTCGCTAAATGACATCTGGTCAATGTAAAAATTTTTAATTTTTTCCGATTTTTGAGAGTTTTGATTTTCAAATAAAGTTTTTTTTATAAAAATCAGAAAAAATATATTTTTTAAAAATTAGCCCGTTTAATTGTTAACGTAATATCAAAGATATCTGAAAAAACATTATTTTTAGCGATTTCTTTCATGTGAAACAAAAAGGATATTTTATGGACTAAAAACTAGGTTATATGACTCATCCGTGTATAGGGCGTCGTTTTACAACTTTTTTTTTGTTATTTATTTAGATGTTATAGTCCAAAATGTCTATATCTGAACAATCCGTTGTATGGGACCTATATGTTATAGTGGTCCAATTTCTCTTAAGAAGTCACCCAAGTACCAAATTTCAAGTAGATATCTCAAAAAAATGAGGGATTAGTTTGCGTTTATACAAACGACTCAGCTCATGATCCTCATCATAGCGGTTATATTTTGGTGGATCTGTCATGCCTCCTTCTGCATTTTCCGTGAGTTTGTCTGTACATTTTATTGCCAAATTTGAAACAATTCTGGTCCAGGGTTATTTTCAGCGTATTTACGATCTCTGTTGCAATGTCTTTGTTCGTTTTCTCTGTCAGTATTTTAGTTAGAGCTTTTAGTGTTTCTGTCTTTGGTATCGAGGGGTATAGATCCTTCACGTAAAGTGATACCTGTTTTGAGTGCTTGGGTACGTTCAGAATTCTCAGTTTGTTGACTAGTTCCGTTATGTTTTTGATTGCTAGTAGCATATTTAGATGTTTTGAAAGTCTATATCCTGGTGCCGATTTATGGTTTACTATTGGTCGCATAGGTGTTCCTGTTTTGTGGATTTTAGGTAGTGCGATCAGTGATGGGGCAGATGGATTCATTGCTGTGAGAGTGTAGGCTACTTTGCTGTCTCTTATATTTTTCGCTTGTTTTATTGCACGCTTTATTGCCATTTGGTATTCTTCCGTTGGGTCTTTTCTCATCACTCGGCAGCCCATTTCTTTGATTAGTTGACCTGTTTTTGCGGTGTATTCCTCTTCCTCCATTAGCACAGTTGTATTTCCTTTGTCTGTTTCACACTTCATCAATTTTTTCAAAAAAGGAAAAATTCTTAATTCTTAATTGCAAATAGATTTACGTAAAGATAATCTCTGTCATAATCAGAATTCTTTATTCGCTCTTCCCTGTCCTTATACTGAACCTAGAAATGAATCTTCCCCAGGTGTAGGAAGGGTTTGTATCCGTATCTAGTACGAAAACCTTCGAACGAGCCAAGGTCTATACAAATTTTGTACTTCTAAATTTGTCGACATTTTAATTAGTGCAGTTGTCGCTGTAGAATACACAATGACTTGGATACACCTGTCCCCATATTTACTGCAGGGTTACGTACTTTAATATGCGTTCACATACATTTGTACAAACAAACTTTATGCCTCTCTGACCAAACATACATGCCTACCTGAATACTTATGTGCATGCGTATCCAAATTTCTTTACAACAATATTGAAAAAAATCAAACAAAATAAAAAAAAATCAAAAAAAAATCATAAAAAATCAAAAAAAATCAAAAATAATCATAAAAAATCAAAAATAATCAAAAACAATCAAAAAAAATTATTTTGATTATTTTTGATTATTTTTGATTTTTTATGATTATTTTTGATTTTTTTTGATTTTTTTTGATTTTTTTTGATTTGTTTTAATGGTAATCATTAAAATTACTTTTTTTCAGCAAAAGAATTAAAATAATGATTACCAATTAAAAAACAAAACAATTTAATTGATTACTAATCCTAATCGGAATTTAACAGGTCTGAATTAAAGTCATAAAACAAATGAAATTTTAAAATTTACATATATAGATAATAAATTAAGTTCGCTTTAGCAAGAATTGCGTTGAAAATAATTTTCCGAGTGTTGCCAACTGTTTGAAAATTTTCGAAAAATAAATAAAATGTTGCAATATTGCCAAGGAGGAGCAAAGATAAATTGCAGAAGGCATAGAAAATAAGCTTGCATAGTTGAAAATAATAGTTGAGAAGAGTTACCAGCTTTTCTATACAAATCGCACGATTTATGCAATAGGGATTTAACTCGAAATTTTCGATTTCTGGGATTTTGCCATATATTTCAATAACTGGGTCATGCCTTTGAGTCTAGTTTTATAAAACACTCAAAAAGATAAAAATGGCGGAAATAAAAGTGATTTTGTAGTTAGCCGTAGAAGGAAACTATTTGAAGTTATAAAAGTTTGTTTGCGTTTTCCCAAAAAAAATTTTTTTTGAGTTAAATCCCTATTGAATAAAACGTGCGAATTATGAGGCGTAAAATTTTTTCAAAATATTTTTTTTTTTAATAGTAATGAGTAACTGTTATATAATGCTTAAAAATTTTAATGATTGCTAATTAAAATATGTTTTGTTTTTATAACTCTTCAATGACTAAATACGATTACTTTCAACTTTTTAATGATTAAGAGTTGAATGAATTAAAAAAAGTACATTGATTAATCGATTAATTAATTTTAATTGCATGATTGTTTGGATTATTTTTTTTTTAATTTTTTTTTTTTATTTTTATTTATTTATTATTATTTGCAATATTCCATCACTACAATTAGATTTTTTTTAAATTGCGTGATTAATTAATTAATTGATTAAATATTTTCCTACTTGTCTGAAACACGTTCCTCATACGCCATGGCGTACAGTTGTTTCGTACGCAAAAAACTATTTAAAAATATGCATGTAAAAAGAAATAATCGCATAATTGAAAATAATCGAGCAATTAAAAACAAAAAATTAGAAGCAATCAAACAATTAAAAAAAAAATTATTTGATTATATGATTATTTCTGATTATTTTTTTGTTTCTTTTTTTGTTTTTTTGTTAACTGCGAACGGCGAAGAGGGAAGTGAGGCACCTTTTTCGAATGAAGAAAAGGCAGGCCGAAAGGCGCGAGTGTGAATTGCTGGAGATACTGGCGGGAGGGAATGATGTTCAAAAATTTCGGGCAGATCATGTCGTGAGAATGGATGAAGGTGCTGCGGCCGAGAAAGTATTTCTATTAAAACACGCTGAACGCAGAAGAAACGGGCGGCACCTCCACTGCGTTGGGAAGCTCAGGCGTATAATCATGCTGACTAACTCCCTAGGTGTGCTCAAGTGGTGCCATGCTGCACGAAAAAGAAACAGCTGGCGCGCTTTATTCGAATCGCCCAGAATCGTCTAGACGGTTGCTGTTCAAAATCATGTTGCTCTTATTGTTCTTAAGCCTCTTCACGTATTCTTTTTATTTACGGTCTGCTAAATACGATTTACAAGCAATTAAAGCAACAATTCTTAAAATGTTCTTTTGATAAACCCATTCAATTTAATTTTATATTTACAAAAGAACAATTACTTTAGTTATTATTTTAATTTTTATGACCTTACCAATTTTCGCTTGAAATGATAGCACAATAAAAACCAGGAAAAGAATTTCTTTGGCATTAAATAGGCAGAATCAAGTCAAAGCAAATGCCATTCGTTCACAAGGTAATTTACAAATTTAATTTAATTTAGCAATGAAATCATAAAATTATATGCATACGTATGTATGTACTTTTATCAAGTAGGCATTTATTATTACGAAGAAAAAAATGCAATTGGTCTGCTTATAAGTTACGCTCGCTTGTCACAAAAACATTGCAATATGTCATTGCCTAGAGACAATTGCACAAAATGATAATACTTGATAACTCGTTTTGTTTTTATTTTCTTTTTAGATAACAAATTGTAATGTTGAGAAATCAATTGCGTTGTAAGGGGAAATACAGAAACTGGTAAGTGCTGCATTTTTACTTTCAATTTCTAGAGTATTTAGTGCATGAAAATAAAATTCTATATTTCGAATTCAATTGATTGAGAGGAGCAAATAGTTTGAACTTGCCACTTGCGCCATCTAGCGTTGAGTGTTTTTTATGAAACGCTTATTTTTTCGGTAGATAGTGTAGACATTCTTTAGAGCGCAGAGGCATGAACAACAGAAGAGAAGAATTTCGGTGCTTGGCGTAAAGCAGAAAAGTTCTTAGGAAGAGGTTGGTATATGAACCATAATGTCCATGTTGGTGACAGCGAATAAAGAAAAAGATTTATTTATGTACTATACAAGAAGAAAGAAGATTTATTTATGTACTATGTCCGCCTGCTATGCCAGAGGTCTCGAGTTCAAGCCCCAGTCCGAGAAACAAACACCAAAAAATTTTTCTAATTAGTAAAAATCCAATTATTGGGTTTTTTAAGAGCAGCGGCCACCTCTCGGCAGTGGGCGGCATACCCTACGAGTGTATTTCTGCCATGAAAAAGCTTCTCACAAAAAAAAAAATGCATTCGCCGTTCGGAGCCGGCATAAAACTGTAGTAGGTTCACCCAATTAGTAGGAAAAACAAAAGTTAAGAAGCACACCTCGAATTGGGAGAGAAGCTCGGCCATAAAACTCGTTAGAGTTATAATAGCGTCAATGTATTATGTTATTATATTAACTCGGCCAGCAATTTTTTTCGCAGGTCTTCGCAAAAGTCAAACAAAAAGTAAAAAAAAAAAATAAATAAATATAACAAGTAAGGAAGCCTAAGTTCGAGTGGAATCGAACATTAGATACTCAGCTGTATGCTTTCATTGTTTTTTTGCGTTTGATGGAAACACGGCGTATTTTATATAAAGCGAGTGCTGCATAAAGTGGGCGTAGCCACGCCCATTTTCAACATTTTTATCAGTCATCCAACTAAGCATATGAATATTATTCTTTGTGTAAAATTTCACTCCTTTTTGACTTCTAGTTACAATGATGTCACGTTACAAATTCCCAAAGGGTGTTCCAGAAATATCTTTGTTAAAAAGTAGGCGTGGTCATAAACCGATTTAAATGAATATTTGCGTGTCTATTAACACAAGTTATAAAAGTGTATAAACCAAGTATCGTTATAAGTAATATCTCAATTATTTGTCGAGTTATGGGCTCAGAAATCTCGTATATTCCTGTTTCTAAAAAGAGGCGGTGCCACGCCCATTTCCCAAAATTTTTGTGTTTTTCGTTTTATGTCCGCAGTTGGACTCCTGCTATAAAATTTCAATGATATATCTTTATATTTGACAGAGATATCGCTTAAAATGTTTTTATTAGGCCACTTTATAATACACATATATATAGAAGTGGGCGTGGCCGTCAATCGATTTTGGAGATTTTTCGTCCAAACATTTGCCTAAGTAAGTATATCACCCGTCGCGAATTTCATCGATATATCTTCAATGGTTTCTGAGTTATGACATATAAAACTGACCCTAAATAAGTGGGCGTGGTACCGCCCATTTTCCAAAATTTCATCAAATTTCTTCCTAGGGGCCTGAGCTCAACACGTGGGTAAAATTTCATCGCTTCAGCTATATTAGTGACTGAGATACCAAATTTCCGATTTTTTCTATATAGGAAAAGTGGGCGTGGTCATGGTCCGATTTCGCCCATTTTCAATACCAACCTACCAACCGTCCCAGTCTCGATACCAACTTACATTTCAAATTTCATCAAAATATCTCAATTTTTGCGCGAGTTAGAGTGTTTACAGACGGACAGACGGACGGACGGACAAACGGACGGACGGACGGACGAACGGACGGACGGACATGGCTCAATCGATTTCTCTTTTCACCCTGATCATTTTGATATATATAAGTCTATATCTATCTCGATTATTTCATTCTGTTACAATCCACCGTTATGTGATTAAAACTATAATACTCTGTGTACTAGTACAGCTTAGTATAAAAATGGAATTTCAGAAGTACGCCCCTTGCAATCTAAATCACATGGAAATTCTTGGAGGCCTTCTCGAGATGCAGAACTAAAGTAAATCCGTCTAATGCGCTGCGATGCTTCTAACTCTTCATGTTCCTCTCGTTTTCTTCTTCGTCTTAGTCTTCCACACTCTCTTTCCCCTTCCCTTTCCATTTCCATTTCCCTTTCTCTTCCTCTTTCTCTTTTAATACCGTTTCCGTTTGCTTTTTCCTTTTCATTTTCCCTTTTCCCTCACATTTGCTTCTCCCTTTCCCTTTCCCTGTCGCTCTCACTTACTGCTCCTTTTCTCTCCCACTCCTAATCGTTCTCCTTTTCCCTCTCCAACTTTCTCTCTCTTTTTATCCTTGCCACTCCCATACCATTTTTGTATCCTTTTTCCTCCCTTTTTCTTTCAATTTCCCACTCCCATTCCATTTAATTCGTCTTTCCCTTTCCCCTTCCATATCACCTAGGAAACGGGGTTGAACATTACATCGAAGAGAGCTCTATATTGAAGCCCTAATTTCCGCCTTTCATTTCATTCCAATTTCGCTCAGAAACATTCCGGGGTAATCCGGCGCCACATTTTGAAGCATATCTGAGGACCCGACCTAGGAATCATAATAAGTAGGTACAGCTCCAAATCGGCTTGTAAATATGAGATTTCTCGTCACATGCGTAAAGTTGCCCATTTATCACATAAAACAAAAGAACGACAAAACAAACAACGACAACAACAAATAAACAAAATGTTACTCATACGCCACCGCCACCTTAATAATACTCATTGCAATTGAATGTGCAACTAACTGGTGCGACAACAATGCTTGAGCAGTAAAATTTACGCAAACAAGTAAGGAAGCCTAAGTTCGAGTGGAATCGAACATTAGATACTCAGCTGTATGCTTTCATTGTTTGTTTGCGTTTGTTCGATATAGGGTGTATTTTATATGACACGAGTGCTGCATAAACAGGGCGCAGCCACGCCCATTTTCAAAATTTGTATCAATCATCTAAATAAGCATATAAATATTATTGTTAGTGCAAAATTGCATCCCTCTATGACTTTTAGTTACAAAGACTTCACGTTACAAATTCCAAAAGGGTGTTCCAGAAATATCTTTGTTAAAAAGTAGGCGTGGTCATAAACCGATTTCAATACATTTTTGCGTGTCTATTAACACATGTTATAAAAGTGTATAAACCAAGTTTCGTCATAATATCTCAGTTATTTGTCGAGTAATAGGCTCGTAGATTCCTTTGTATAAAAAGAGGCGGTGCCACGCCCATTTTCCAAACTTTTTTATTTTTTGTTTCCGGTCTATTGTAGAACTCATGTCACAAAATTTCAGTGATAGATCTTTATATTTGACAGAGATATCGCTTAAAATGTTTTTATTAGGTCACTTTATAATACCCATATATAAAAGTGGGCGTGGTCGTCAACCGATTTTGGTAATCTTTCGTCCACACATTTGGCTAAGTAAATATATCACGCGTACCAAATTTCATCGATATATCTTTAACGGTTCTGAGTTATGGCTTATAAAACTTTCAATATTTGCCCCTTAATAAGTGGGCGTGGCACCGCCCATTTTCCCAAAATTTTTATAGTTTTTGTTTTATGTCCCTAGTTGGACTCCTGCCACAAAATTTCAGTGATAGATCTTTATATTTGACAGAGATATCGCTTAAAATGTTTTTATTAGGCCCCTTTATAGTTCCCATATATAAAAGTGGGCGTGGCCGTCAACCGATTTTGATAATTTTTCGCCAAAACATTTGTCTAAGTAAGAAAATTACGCATATCAAATTTCATCGATATATCTTCAACGGTTTCTGAGTTATGACATATAAAACTTTCAATGTTTGCCCCTTAATAAGTGGGCGTGGCACCGCCCATTTTCCAAAATTTTTGTACTTTTTGTTTTATGTCCGTCGTTGGACTCCTGCCACAAAATTTCAGTGATAGATCTTTATATTTGACAGAGATATCGCTTAAAATAATTTTATTAGGTCACTTTATAATACCCATATATAAAAGTGGGCGTGGCCGTCCACCGATTTTGATAATTTTTCGTCAAAACATTTGTCTAAGTAAGCAAATTACGGACACCAAATTTCATCGATATATCTTCAACGGTTTCTGAGTTATGACATATAAAACTTTCAATGTTTGCCCCTTAATAAGTGGGCGTGGCACCGCCCATTTTCCAAAATTTTTGTACTTTTTGTTTTATGTCCGTAGTTGGACTCCTGCCACAAAATTTCAGTGATAGATCTTTATAGTTGACAGAGATATCGCTTAAAATGTTTTTATTAGGCCCCTTTATAGTTCCCATATATAAAAGTGGGCGTGGCCGTCAACCGATTTTGATAATTTTTCGCCAAAACATTTGTCTAGGTAAGCAAATTACGCATACCAAATTTCATCGATATATCTTCAACGGTTTCTGAGTTATGACATATAAAACTTTCAATGTTTGACCCTTAATAAGTGGGCGTGGCACCGCCCATTTTCCAAAACTTCATCAAATTTCTTCATAAGGGCCTGAGCTCAATACGTGGGTAAAATTTTATCACTCTAGCTATATTAGTGGCTGAGATACCAAATTTCCGATTTTTTCTATATAGGAAAAGTGGGCGTGGTCATGGTCCGATTTCGCCCATTTTCAATACCAACCGTCCCAGTCCCGATACCAACTTGCATTTCAAATTTCATCAAAATATCTCAATTTTTACGCGAGTTATCCTGCGTACGGACGGACGGACGGACGGACGGACGGACGGACGGACGGACGGACGGACGGACGGACGGACATGGCTCAATCGATTTCTCTTTTCACCCTGATCATTTTGATATATATAAGTCTATATCTATCTCGATTATTTCATTATGTTACAATCCACCGTTATGAAATCAAAATTATAATACTCTGTGTACTAGTACAGCTGAGTATAAAAATTCTCCTCGCCTCAGCAAGCAAAAAAAAAAAAACCAAAGCAATACCAAATAAGTTACTCATACGTACCGTTGCACTTTATCTGCTCAATGCCAACTGTTAATAACAGCAATGCGCTTAACAGCAAATGTACAAAATGCGGTTTGGCCATCACTTAACAGTTTTGTTGCTTTGTTTGAACTTGTCACAGAACTAGCACTAACACTTGGGTTTGCTATTTCCTTTTTTCTTTTTCTATTTTGTGTGCGTTTTTTTTTTTGTTCTTTCAATGTTTTTTTCTGCTTTTGCTTTTAATTATTAAAAAGCCGAATTAAGCGAAATATTTGTTTAATGACAACGTGCTTTTGTTTATTTATTTAATTTTTTTTTTCGTCTTCGTTGGTTAATATATGTAGTTAATTTTTGTTTCGCATTTTTTGTTTTCTTTATTCTTGTATTTCCTTTCGTTGCTTTTAATTTTTTTTTTGTTTATATTTCAGTAATTTGTTTTTAGTTGCATTTATTTTAAACGCAACAAAAAAACTTCTTTTGACTTTTTAATTATTGTTGTAATTTGTATTTGTTTTGCATTGCTTTGATTACGCCGCTTTCGCCAAAGATTCTAATGATTATTAAATAAATAGATATATATCTATATATGTATAAGTATATATACATATCGATGGGCTAGTGCACAAACCGGATAAGTGCAGGTTTTGGCGAAACTGAGTTAATTGCATTTTTGGAATCATCAACACTATACCTACCTCGTGTGTAATTTTTGTAAGCAAATTATCAATAATGGCGGAGATATGCGATGGCATAATCAGTTAAGTGCTTTGAAAATGAAATATTTGTTGTGCACAAACCGGATAAACGAGCTTAGAAATTCAAATTTTCTATAAACATAATTTTTCTTGTGCACAGAAATTCCAAGTGCCACAAAATAAAAATTTATGCTCGGTATCCTTTATTATAGACTTATATAGTGATATTTACACAAATAGTTGTGTTTTAATGGCTAGTCTATATCTACATATTTATATGTACCTATGTATGTATGTATGTATATTAGATAGGGTCGAAAAAATAAGTTGTAAAAGTCCGCCCCTAAATTTGAAGCTTATGTTGAGAGGGTTAAGGGCAGGGTTTGAATTTGCTTGCTGCAAAACAGCAATAGCCAATGTTTTTTGCTTATTTCTGAATTCAGCCGAGCCAAAAACGAAAACACGAATCATTCGCTTCAGTTTTCAGCTGAGTCGTGTTTGCTTGTGTAGTTAAGCCAAGCAACTCAATTTGAGAGCGTTGCTTTTACTTCCAGCAATTAGTTGAGTGGTAAATTTTTGCTTACAGTTGCTTATTTTGCTGAAACTAGTTTTTAAGCAGAATTCAACATGAAAAGTTGTTTACAAATGGACATACATACATATTATGTGTACATACATACATACATAAGTAAATATGTATATTAATAGGCTAACATTTTTCCCATACAAACAATTGCCAGGCTGTTTAGCACATTTAACATACTCATATCCACATAAAATTGATATGGATGTGTTCGTATGAGTCAGGAGCAGTGCATAGGCATATAATTTTTTCTATAAATTATTTAATTTCCTTATAATTAATAAATAAAATTTTTAGTTAAGATAAATAGATATCGTAAACGTGTTTACAAATATCGTAAACACAGTTGAAGAGTCGCTTTAATTTAAAAGCGCTCACCACCGGGCCTACCTTCCTAGATCTGCCTTGATTTTGACCATGATTTCGCGTCGGACCGTGATCAAAAGGGCAAATCAGTGTTGGGGTACAACTAGAATTTGGAAAGTGTTGCTTATATCCGCGAAAAGGAATAATTTTTCTACCAATACAAAGTTGAACAAATAAATTGCATGGTCGAATTTCGAGCACCGGCGATACTAGTATGTATAAAAAATCGAAATATGCGTAACCAAATCGTTTCAGCAAAATAAGCAAAAGCAGAAAAAAATGCAAAGACACAACTAATTGCTGGAAGTAAAATGAAATCCCCCAAATCGCGTTGCTTTGCTTAACTAAACAAGCAAACACGGCTCAGCTGAAAACTGAAGCGAATGAATCGTGTTCTCGTTTTTTACTCGGCTGGCCGAGTTTGCTAATTTACTTTTCGTTAGCAAAAGCAAAGCAAAAGCAAATGCAGCAAAAGTAGCTAATAGCCCCGTCACAATCAACTGCTGGATGTAGTTGCATTTTGCTGCATGTAGGTGCATCGCCACAATCATCTTGCGTTTCTTTGCTATCAGGGCATCGGAGCGGAAGTTTTTTTTTTTTTGTTAGTTCCGCTCACAAAATTTTTTTTGTTGGCTCCGCTCTTAGCTCCCAATTTTTCTTTTTTGCGGTGATCAGGGATGCTGTTTGTGGGCATTTTTTACCAAAGTGGTAAGAATGTAAGTTTATACTAAATGTATAAAAACTGTTAGTAGAGAAAATGTGGATGTGATATATATAAAGTAAAATTTTCATGTTGTAATGGAAATTCAAAAATATGGTTGGTCGTATTTCGACTGGTTGGCGATGATTTTTAAAATAAATGCGATAATAAAAAACTATTCGCTGTCATCTTACGAGATGTATCAATACATGACGAGTCCATATGAAATTTGTCTTCCTCTTACAATGTGCTAAATCGGTTATAAGAAAAAAACTTATTAAAACTAAATAAATAACACAAACAAAAATTAATAGTGATGCATGTCTACCAGACTTAGGAATTATTCGAATAAATTTTTATTTAGATAATTATTCGGATAAAAATTTAATTTTAAAATTTTTATTTAGATAAATTAGTTACGAATAAATTATTCGGAACTTTATTTGCTATTTCAAATAATAAATAAAAATTGAGGGTAGAAAAAAAAAACAGCATTTGAAGAACATATAGATATGTACATACATGTGTACATGGTTTCGGCTTTATCACAAAAATGTATGTAAATAAAAATTATCTATTATTCGAATAATTTTTTTTTTTGGAGTAATATAAATTATTTTTTATTCAAATAAAGATAAAAAAAAATAGATTCATCTGTTATTCGAATAAATTTTTCCCAGCTCTGATATCTACAAATATGTATGTTAGTGATATTTAGCTCCAGGTCCGCTCTTTCCAATCATTTTAGCTCCTTTGCTCTTAGCTGCGCTCCGCTCCATTGCCCTGAACAAATGTCAAATGCTTCTTCTTATGCCTTACATGCAGCAAAAGTAGAAAGTTGGGAACTTTTTTATGGTAGATGGCGCTAGTGCTGCTGGATGTGTCGATCTCCATGTTTATTTATTATGTTATTTATTATTTTTATTATTATTTTTATGTTATTTAACATTTCCCATTTTTAAAATTGATACGTCATTAGTTTCGTATTTTGAAGCTCTAGACTTTCTTCTAATGTCCTTTTGAGTCCTGAAGTCGTTTTCACATAGTTGGGTCAGCTAACTTATTTGTATGTCCATGAATTATCCTCTTTGTTTTGTCAAATGAAAGTGCTTCAAAATTCATGACAATGTTACCTTGAAACGGTTTTACTAAATTGATAAACAAAGAAGTTACGTCACGACGAATATTTAACGTAGCTATTATTTTTTTTATTTTTTTTTTTAAGCAATTCAGTATATGCAATAACAAAGTTACAATAAAAAAATATTTCGGCGGTATTTCGCGGGATCAAAAAAAAAGAACAAAAATTTTGTCTTTAATCCTCTCAATATAAGCTTCAAACTTAGAGTTGGACTTTTATAATTTATTTTAATTTTGATGATTTCTACGACTTTAGTATGTTGCAGCAACAAGTGTTACATAACACAACTTTAAATACACAAAAAGAGGGCGTTAAATGGTTGAAAATTAAATGGTTAAGATTTCAGAAATCTGAACCATTATTAATAAAATATAAATACGGTGTATCGGATGACGGGTTCATGGAGATAAAAATAAACCAGCCAACAAGAAAGAGAAGAGGAGTTAATGAAGATCCACCTTTTGAATGGAACACAATAAATTTAAAACCAAAAAATTCGAGCCCCCTCCCTATTTCAAGTGAAAAAAAGAGAGACCTGATTTTTTTACTATCAAAGGGCGTAATTCCTGCAATTTATGAAAACTTTTTCGCCAATTTACCGACAAGTAATAACACAGGCCGACAAAATGAGACCGATTTTTTTGACCACAAACCAGACCATACTTTTCTAAAGGTTTTCGATGCGCTGAATTCAAATCTGGACGCAGAATTGCAGACTTATCGTAAGAGGTATGTGTTCTACTGCATCATACCTACGTTTATTCATATAAACTTTAAATTGCTCTATCTTAGCGAAAAAAAAGATATTTGAGCAAACTCAACGCCATTCGTAAGAGAAAGACTTCTTCTTTAAGATGCTATGTGTGCTTTTTTTTTTTAAAAATAATCTGTCGCTTACATATAACCTCAAAATTAGGCAAAAACGATGTTTTTTTCACTTTTAGGTTAGGATATCTCAAAATCCTGACGTGATAGAGCAATTCTGCGTCCAGATTTGAATTCAGCGCATCGAAAACCTTTAGGAAAGTATGGTCCGGTTTATGGTCAAATTTCTTGTCGGCCTGTGTAATTTTTCAAATGATGAAAATTGATTTTTTTTAGTTTAACTATGTTAGCATGGTAAATAACCCATAAAAATGTACTATTTGAATTTAATAACTATATTAGTGTTTTAAATGAACAATAAAATATGTACTAACAGAACAAGATTGAATACATTTTTCATAGAAGAGCTCTAACAAAAATATTTGAAATTAAAAAAAGTTAGCGCCAAATCGGCTAAGTGCCCAACAAATTTTAATCACAAAAAAAAAGAGTATAGGTACTGAAGCCATCAACATAATTTTAGCACACTTGGATTCTACATACTCCAATTAACTATTCGTAATCGTTATAACTGAAAAAAATGTGACAGTTAACAAGTTATTGCTATTTAAACACAAAATTTGCTCTCCTGAACATTTTTCAAAATATCACTTATCCGGTTTGTGTACTAGCACATCGATATATCGCTCATTTGCTGCAAGACCGGCATAAATCAAAAAACGTGATTTTTGAGTTAATGATGCAGAATTGTTAGTTGTATCATACTTCATGTTGAGTAAAAAATTCATATGAATACCTCTTATATGCTCCGCTTGAGAAGAGAATATGCCGTTATTTCATTTCATCTGTTTCAACTTTTTTTTATACGTGAGAACGACATATCTCAGTTGTGCGACTGCTGCCGTCGTGTTAAGATCGTTTGGCTTTCTCAAACAGAGGCATATTTTGTGTTGTGGAGTTCTTCGTGAAAAGGTAATGGTATTTTTAATCTAGATTTTTTCAAGTACACAGCGCTAATTTGAGTTATGACTATCTTGTTGAAAAGTTTGATTTAATTCAAACATGGTATATTACAAAATATGACGTTCTAGTTGATAAAAATACTATCGCCAACTTAAGTATTTCGTGATATGACGTTATTACATATAAAAGAATGACTAATAAACCGTCATCATTTTACATTATAACAAAATGTGTCGTTGTTGAATATAGCAGTAACAATAAATTGCTCTCACTAACACAAAATATGATGCTATTGCTGATAAAAAATATAGCTATGTATGAATAAAACGAACGATCACAATAATAAAAGTTGTTTTAGGTTATTTTAAAATGTCAAACTGCAACAGCAGCAAATCATCTTCGAGTTTATCCCGATCATCCTCTTTTTCGGAAGACTTTAGCCCTGTTCAATAACGAAAAATTGTTACGAGTTTTTCCTAAAATATGTCATTTTTGTATGGAGAACTGTCATTTTTTATGAAAAATTCGTAACAATTTTTCGTTATTGAACAGAGCTTTTGACGACTCCGTGGCTGAAGCAACATACTGCTCAAAATCACCGCAACAAGAAAGTGATAGTGAGGATAGCAAGACGAAACATGAATCCATTAATTTTTTAATTACTTGAAGTAAAAAGTTAACATTTATCGTTTATGAATTATAACTTAAGATGAAAAGATGTTGAAGAGTTCCTTAATTTCTTAAGTTCAAAAGACTGTTTCTACACTCAGAAAAATAATCACAGTAGTATCAACAGTTTTCTTCTGTTAATCCCTAAATTCGTTAAATTAACAGAAATATGTTTAAGTAGACACACTTATACTAGTATTCTGTATGCTGTCTCAAGTCACTAATAGAGACTTTTGGAGACTTTTTCGTGGTGAGATTGATTTTGAGACAATTTGGTATTCCGTAAGCGAGCTCACGTCTCAAGTCTCAAAAAATACGTCACTAATTAGTGACCTGGTGGCGAGGAGGTCACAAAATAAAGAAAACATTGAGGTGAACTAAATAAAGCGTCAAAATTTATAAAAACTTACAATTTGTTTGCTCTTTGCTTGTTCGCTTGCTATTTTCTGCAATAAAACAAGTTTATTTGTATGAAATTAGCAAAATAATAAAATTTTGCTGGTTTTGCTGACTTACTTTTTCCGCCATTTCGATCAAGTGTAAATAGTGATGTGATACGATATTTATCGATATTTCAATGTTTTACGTTACATGACTTTTTTTGCGAATCGGTTCCGATAAAACACGCATAAAACATTATATTCATAACTATTTTTATAAGTGATAAGTAGTAATGATACGCTTTATTTTTTTAATGCAATATATTGCTCATAAATTCATTTCCAAAACCTATTTTCGTATGTAATCGATTAGTGAGTATTCGTTAAATTATTTTGTTATCTCAAACAGTCTCAGTACATTTTCACCACAGTCTTTGGTGAAATTTTTAGTGACTGTGGCTTACAGAATACCAAAAATGGCTCAAGTCACTAAAAATGTCTCATGTCTCAAATCTCAAATTTTGTGACTTGAGATGAGACGGAGTTACAGAATTCGCCTATTAGAGTTATATAAACGAAAACATCTTTTACTTTAACAAATATATCTATTAAAACCTATTTGTTAGTTCAACAGGACTGATCGTCAATTATTAACAGAAATTTTCGTTGATATAACTGAGTCACTGTTAACTTAACCCTAATATCTGTTGCTGTAACCTTTATATTTATTTGTTGATTCAACAAATCATTACTGTTGACTATCAAAAGAAAAAGTATTTATTTTGCCAGCTTTCTCCGTTGTTACTTGTTGCTTTGCTTGCGTGAGTGAGTTTTAATTCACGGATGCTTTTTCGAACAAAGGTAAGTATAATAGCCACTAAAGTTCAATATTCAATATAAAGTTGAATGTTGAATTTCGCACTATGCATATGATGCCGTTGGATTGAATTTCAGGTTGATGTCATGGTTTTAAATCGGAGGAGAATATAAAATAGAGAACACAATATAGCAAGCAGTGAAGGCGAAGAAGGTGCCGCAATGGAAAACAAGCGGAGATGAAGCTACATATTTGTACTTAGAAATAGAACGGAGGGAGGATGAAGAGAAAAATGCAAACAAAAGATTTAAAAAACTTGCCAATAGCTCTAAAAATACACATTATAAAGTAATTGTTAGAAATAAATTGCCATGTAAAACACAAAGGGATTTATTTTTAAGTAACAAAATTTCAACTGCGGAAAATTGTTGATTTAACAGCAAAAGTGTTTGGATTCACAGCGATTTTTTGTTTTCAGAGTAGTACAACAATAAAACTGTTAAAACAAAATATCGTCTGTCAATTTAACAGATATATCCTTTGGATGTGGTTTGACTGTGGAATCTGTTGTTTTAACCCGTAATCCCGTTGATCTACCAGTATCTTTTCTCTCGGTGTATGAATTATAATTAATTTATGTTTATTTTTGTGATATTCATAAGTACATAATATGTATATGTGAAGTTCAAAAGACTGAAAATAAAATGAATTAATACGAACTTATTGTTTTTTTTTTTCAACAATAATGACACATTATAACTTAAGACACTCTATTGAATATATGTTTGCAACAATAACGTCATTATGCAAAGGAGAGTTGGTTCTTATTCAGGAAAAAACCATAAATGGATACTTGGTGTTGATTTTCCTTTATGGATATGTTAAATATATTATACTGAATTGGTTTGTTTTGGATTTGTAGGATTTCCTATTTTCTGTGTAAGATTGGAGTCAGTTGAAAACTTTGAAAGCGTTTTCTGGACAATCGATTTTTTTTACTTATGCCGGTTTTGCAGCAAATGAGCGATATACATTTATGTATGTACATAGATATCTATGTACTTAAGTTAAGACGGATTCAATCATACATAGGTTTGATGGGTGTGTACTTCGATTTTTCTAATTATTTTTGTACCCTTCATGAATATAAAATATGTAAATAGTGTTATAAATTTGGCTAAAGGACGATTGTTTTAAGTTTGTACTAGAAGAAAATGTGAAAATCCTACCTAGAATTAGAATAGCGCAACCATGCTTTGGAATCTTCTTTTTAGCAAGTTACACTTACAGTCCACATATGTATGTATGTATGCTCCACCGCAAAAAAAAAAAATTATTATTTAGTAATATAAGCTCCCCTATAATAGCTTGTAGAAATTTTCTGTAAGTTACACCTGCTGTCCACATATGTTCCACTACAAAAAAAATATGTTATTTCGCTAGGAAAAGTAATATGCGCAGTGTCGTAATAATTTTCTAGTCATTTTCAACTAGTTCCACTTACGATCCACATACGTTCCACATTAAAAAGTGTCATTTGGGCATTAAAAGTAATTTGAGCACCGCTATAACAGTTTGCATTCATTTTCTGCACATTTAAATTATGTTCAACTTAGGTTCCACAACGCAAAATGGCTTGCTTCGCTATGAAACGTATAAGGAGCAGTGATATAATAATTTTCTAGCCATTTTCAACTAGTTTCACTTACGATCCACATACATTCCACATTAAAAAGTATTACATAATTACACACTAAAAGCAATTTGAGCACCGATATAACAGTTTGCATTATTTTTATGCACATGTAACTTATATTCCACTTACGTTCCACCACATAAAATGGGTTATTTCGCTAAAAAAAAAAGTAACTTAAGGAACGCTATAATGGTTTACAATAATTTTTTGTACATTCCACTCATAATCCATATACCAACGTTTCAAATGAAATTTATGTGTCTGCGCTTCGAAAAGACGAGAAGAAAATGCATTAAAGCTTGACTAAAGTAACTATTTCATTGGATTAAAGCAAAAAATAATGGATGATAAGGGAACTGCAACTAAAGGCTTACTGACCAAATCTATTCATTTAATTTATAGCAGTCATATAATTCAGATGCATATAGAGTTATGCCTCAGACACACATGTGGTAGAAATATTATAATATCAATACTATGATTTGGCTTTATTATGAAAATTTTCAATTAAACTACAATATGAGAGAGACACATATGTGGTATAGATCGCAATATTGCAATATTTCTACTATACTACGATGTGTGTCTCTATCATTAGTCCACCCAAAGACAGCTGCGGTTTTATTTTTTTCGCTTCTCATTCTGATTTTTTTTTAAACAGCGCTTCTTCGCGAGTTTGCACAGAAAGCAAAGAAAGATGCATACAAACATTTATAAATATTAATGTATGTACATATGTATGTATCTACGTAAGTCAAGGGGTAAATATTGTTTAAAGTGTTTCTTTGATTATTTAAATTATTTTGTTTGGTTTGATGATTATTTTTGCTAAATAAATACAATTTTTTCGAATATTATATGGTACTAGATGACCCGGCAGACGTTGTTCTGCTAAAATTTATTCCTATGAAGCCTAAAGAAAAGTCTTTGATTACCGTATTGCTAACCATTTCTTGTCTATTCTCTGAATAAAAGTTATAGTTATATTCGCCGAGACAAACCTACTTCCCCCGATCCCTATCTCAATCCCTATCTCTATTTCGGTCTCAATCTCAATCTTAATCTCAATCTCAATCTTTATCCCTATCACCATCCCTATCCCTATCCCCATCCCTATCCCTATCCCAATACCCCATCCCTATCACTATCCCTATCCCTATCTCTATCTCTATCTCTATCTCTATCTCTATCTCTATCTCTATCTCTATCTCTATCTCTATCTCTATCTCTATCTCTATCTCTATCTCTATCTCTATCTCTATCTCTATCTCTATCTCTATCTCTATCTCTATCTCTGTCTCTATCTCTATCTCTATCTCTATCTCTATATCTATCTCTATCTCTATCACTATCTCTATCTCTATCACTATCCCTATCCCTATCCCTATCCCTATCCCTATCCCTATCCCTATCCCTATCACTATCTCTATCCCTATCCCTATCCCTATCCCTATCCTTATCCCTATCACTATCCCTATCCCTATCGCTATTCCTATCCCTATCTCTATCCCTATCGCTATCGCTATCCTTATCCCTATCTCTACCTCTACCTCTATCTCTATCCCTATCCCTATCCCTATCCCTATATCTATCCCTATCACTATCCCTATCTCTATCCTTATCCCTATCCCTATCCCTATCCCTATCCCTATATCTATCCCTATCACTATCCCTATCTCTATCCTTATCCCTATCCCTATCCCTATCCCTATCCCTACCCCTATCCCTATAGCTACCTACCTTTACCTTACTGGGACCGTTCATCACCATCCGGGCCCACTACTTTAGCCATCTCTGGGAAACAGCCTTAGAAATCACAATGACAATAACTGTATGTATGTGGAAGCCTGCTCAACGCTTTTCATTTGCTACCAATATTGCTCGAAAACATTCAGGGGTTATCCGAGTCCACGCTTTGACCCAAATCTTGGAACCCGGCCTAGGAATCACTATTTAAAAAGCTCTTTTTTGAAGTCCTCCTCAACAGCTTTCATTTGATACCAATATCGCTCAGAAACTTTCCAGGGTCACTCGGTCCCACGTTTTAACCCATATCTGGGAACCCGGCCTAGGTATCGCAATGAAAATAACTTTATGTTGAAGGCCTGTTCAACTTCTTTCATTTGATACCAATATTGCTCGAAGACTTGCTGGATCGATCTGGGTCCTCATTTAGGCCTGTATTCCGGGAAGCTTCCTTTTTTCGAAATTCTATATACCCTACTATGTGCACTAACACCACATGAATCTACTGTGAAAATTTCATAAAGAACGGTTGGTTACTTTGGGAGTTTATAAAGGACACACATCCACAGATGCACACATACACACATACACACCGATTTTTCCAATTTTCGGACTTTTCCGGAGGGATTTTCCAAAATTTTCTTGCGTACGAACCATCTCCTCGAGAATACGAACAACTGACAAAAAATTTTACAGAAATCGGCCCAGCCGTTCTCATCTGATGAGGTTAGTAACATTTTTTACACCATTTTTATATATATAGATTATATGGTATTATACTCCGAAATAGCTCAGCTCCAATTAAGTTTTCAACTGCTGTTTTTAGCTAGGCTAGGCTGGCCGCTTTGTCATTTCGTATTAAGTATGACTAGGTAACTATTGCTCTGAATGCCACTTGGCTGTCACTCGGTGGTGCCAAATCGAGAGAAATTTCCATTTGTAAAAAGAAAAAAGGGAAATTTTTTATTCGTTCATATAAAAAACGGGATTTTTTGGTTGCAGAACTGTTTATGTATAATTGAGAGTTTAACTAAAAATAATCGTCATGGCGAATATTAATGCTCGGAAAGCGCCCTAGTATAGACACTCTAACTCTCGACCGTTGTTTTTATTTATTTGAAATTTTGAAATTAATTTTTTTTTAAGTATTTAACGAGCGTAGCACCAGGTTATTTGCGCTCACGCAGTACAATTACTTCAGCTTTAACCACTAAGCAAGTTTGATTCGTGCTCCCGCCAAATTGGCCCGATGAATCTTAGAAGGATCTATGGTGATAAAGCTGTCGCTACATTCACCGCTGCAATTTTGTTTAGAACTTTTTTCTAGTTTAAAAAAAAATAAAAATATTTTTTTTCAAGTTTCTTGTTTCGATTAATTTTATGCGTTCATTTTTTTATTCGATTAATTTTTAAGAATTAATTTTTTTTTTAATTTTGAAATTAATTTCTTTTTCTTTTTTTGATTGTTTTAAGAATTTTAATTTTTTCTCTGTGTTTTAAGAGTTAAATTTTTATTTTTTTTTTACAATTTTTTTATTTAAAATTTTTTTCAAGGTTCTTGTCGTAATTAAGTTTTAAAAATTTTAATTTTAATTCCAGTTAAAATTTCTTTTTTTTTTATTTTAAATTTTGAAATTTTTATTTTTTTCTGTTAAAATTTTATTTGCTTTTTTTCAAATTTTTTTTTATTGTTTCAAGAATTTTAATTTCTTTCTGTTTTAAGTTTTTTTTTAAATTTTTTTTATTTTAAATTTTCAGATTTCAGTTTATTTTTTTTTTTTTTAATTTTTAATTCATTTTGGTTTTTAAGTTTCTGTTTAAGTTTAAAGAATTTTAATTTTTTTCTGCGTTTCTCAAGTTAAATTTTTTTGCTTGTTTTTTTTTTTTAATTGTAAACTTTGAAATTTTAATTTTTTCTGCGTTTATTTGCTTGTATTTTTTTAATTCTAAATTTTGAAATTTTTTTTCTTTTTTTGATTGTTTTAAGAATTTTAATTTTTTTCTGTGTTTTAAAAGTTAATTTTTTTTATTGTTTTTTTATTTATTTTTTAAGGTTCTTGTCTTGATTAAGTTATAAGAATTTTAATTTTTATTCCAGTTAAAAATTCTTTTCCTTAATTTTAAATTTTGAGATTTTTTTTAATTTTTAATTCATTTTGGTCTTTAAGGTTCTGTTTAAGTTTAAAGAATTTTAATTTTTTTTCTGCGTTTCTCGAGTTAAAATTTTATTTTTTTATTTTAAATTTATTTTTTAACGTTCTTGTCTTGATTAAGTTATAGGAATTTAAATTTTTATTCCAGTTAAAATTTTTTTTATTTTAAATTTTGAGATTTCAGTTTTTTTTCTAATTTTTAATTCATTTTGGTCGTTAAGGTTCTGTTTAAGTTTAAAGAATTTTAGTTCTTTTCTGCGTTTATCAGGTTAGAATTTTTTGCTCTTTTTCTTATTTTTATTTTTAATTTTAAAATAAATTTTTTAATTTTTTTTGCGTTTTTTGTTTTTTTTTTTAATTTTAAATTTTGAATTTTTTTTTTCTTTTTTGTCTTAAGAATTTTAATTTTTTTTTATTATTTTTTAAATTTTTTTTTGTCTTGATTAAGTTATAGGAATTTTAAATTTTATTCTAGTTAAAATTTCTTTTTTTTATTTTATATTTTGAGATTTCAGTTTTTTTAATTTTGAATTCATTTTGGTCTTTAAGGTTCTGTTTAACTTTAACGAATTTTAATTTTCTTCTGCGTTTCTTGAGTTTAAATTTTTCGCTTGTTTTTTTTTTTAATTCTAAATTTTGAAATTTTAATTTTTTTCTGCGTTTCTCATGTTAACATTTTATTTGCGTTTTTTATATATCAAATTTTGAAATTTTTTTTCTTTTTTTTATTTAAGAATTTCAATTTTAAATTTTATAAGTTTTTTTTTATAATCTTTTCATTTTAAATTTATTTTTTAGGGTTCTTGTATTGATTAAGTTACAGGAATTTTAATTTTTATTCCAGTTAAATTTTTTTTTTTTAATTTTAAATTTTGAGATTTCAGTTTTTTTTCTAATTTTTAATTCATTTTGGTCGTTAAGGTTCTGTTTAAGTTTAAAGAATTTTAGTTCTTTTCTGCGTTTATCAAGTTAGAATTTTTTGCTCTTTTTCTTATTTTTATTTTTAATTTTAAATTTAATTTTTTAATTTTTTTTGCGTTTTTTGTTTTTTTTTTTTAATTTTAAATTTTGAATTTTTTTTTTCTTTTTTGTCTTAAGAATTTTAATTTTTTTTTTATTATTTTTTAAATTTTTTTTTGTCTTGATTAAGTTATAGGAATTTTAAATTTTATTCTAGTTAAAATTTCTTTTTTTTTATTTTATATTTTGAGATTTCAGTTTTTTTAATTTTGAATTCATTTTGGTCTTTAAGGTTCTGTTTAACTTTAACGAATTTTAATTTTCTTCTGCGTTTCTTGAGTTAAAATTTTTCGCTTGTTTTTTTTTTTAATTCTAAATTTTGAAATTTTAATTTTTTTCTGCGTTTCTCATGTTAACATTTTATTTGCGTTTTTTATATATCAAATTTTGAAATTTTTTTTCTTTTTTTTATTTAAGAATTTCAATTTTAAATTTTATAAGTTTTTTTTTATAATCTTTTCATTTTAAATTTATTTTTTAGGGTTCTTGTATTGATTAAGTTACAGGAATTTTAATTTTTATTCCAGTTAAATTTTTTTTTTTAATTTTAAATTTTGAGATTTCAGTTTTTTAAGGATTATTTTATCTTGATCAAGTTTTAAGAATTTCATTTTGTTTTCTGGTGTTTCTTAAATTTTTAGTTTTTCTTAGTTTATTGTGTTGATTAAGTTTTAAGAATTTAAGGTTTTACATTTTCAACTCCTTCGGTTAACTTTTTTTAAAAATAGTTTATTCTGCATGTTTTTTTTACCTTTTTAAATTTTTAGTGTTTTTCTTTAATTTTTTTTTAAGTTTTACATACACTATTTCAATTTACCATTCACTTTATTCGCACTAAAGCACTTTCAGTTAAAAACAAAATGGCGTCTATATCATAAAACTCGCAGCAAATTCCCGTTAAATCGTTACATGTACTCGTATTAACCGTTATTATAGGTACTATGTACCGTTCGGCAAACGCAACCGCACTGAAAGAATTGCGGTGTTTAACTAATTAAACGAGTGCGAAGCGTTGCCGTCTTTAAGTGTCCCGTTATTTGTCGTCATCCGGCAAATAAGTAATCAAATAAAAATAAAAAAAAAACACAAAATATAATAAAACAATATTTTTTTTTGGTTTTTAAGTATGTAATTATAGTTGTCGGGTTTTGTTTGTTGTTACTGTGTTTTGTTAACTTTTGTTTTTGCTGCTGCATTTGTTGTTAATTTTTATATGATTGTTGTAGGTATGTACTTGTTGTTGTTATTGTCGCTTTTGTTTTTTCTCTTTATCTTTTAATTTTATTGAATTTCACGTGAAATGTCTTGGAATGGTGGTAAAAATGTTGGGCTCTTATATCTACATACATACATATGAACTTGTATGAGCTTGTCTGAACTTGACTGAGTTTGTGTATGGGCATGTATGAGCATGTAAGTGTGTGAAATTTTATCACTACCCTGCAAAAAATGCGATTAATCCGGGACGTGTCCGGGATCAAACGCAAGGGAGCATGCGACTAATACAATTTTACATCCCTTTATATGGAGTGAATTGATAGCATTTGTTCGAGCATGTCCTATGAAGAGACTAATTGTTCAACTTGTATACCCGAACGGGTACCAATGTAGATTAATCACTAACATACCGAACGGGTACGAATGTAGATTAATCGCTTTCATCCCCAACGGGTACAAATGTAGATCAATCGCTTTCAGCACGAACGGGTACAAATGTAGATCAATCGCTTTCAGCACGAACGGGTACAAATGTAGATTTTTCCTTAAAAAAAAGGAAATGTTCATGCCCACATAGCATTTTATGAATTTTTTGATCATATTCCAGTCTTTTTCGATCCCTATGCACGTTTAAAATAATGGAAAATGCGCTCATTTTCTGATCATAAAAGAGCCTCTCGTCTGTAGAAAATGGTACCCTACTTCCAACTCTTCTTGGGGAGTCGTTTTCGAGTCTTATTTTAATCGTATTTTTATCATTTTCGAGTCCCTTTCGATTTTATTTTTTTCGATTTTGAATCTTATTTTAGTCATTTTTGAATCTTTTTTGGGTAATTTTTCAATCGTTTTTCTAGTCATTTTCGAATCTTTTTTGGGTCGTTTTTCAGTAACTTTCTGATCAATTTCTAATAATTTTCTACTCATTTTCCTATCATTTTTGGGTCAGTTTACAACCGCTTTTCTTTCCCATCTTCTATCCTCTTACATATTCTACCCTTAGCCTTACCTTTACCAATATCGCAAAAAGAACTTCCACAGTCACCCTCAGTCCACATTTTGGTTGGAAATTTTGAAACAGATTTTTAGCCTCCAATAATATTAAGCAAATAAGGAGTTTAAGATAAAAAAATTTCAATCCATAAATGAATTCGTATGAAAATTCATATGCGCAACACGGAAGACATACATACATACATATGTTCCTGCTCTACACCATTCGGAACCATCAATACCGAAATCTAATATAAAATTCTCTGAAATTTTTTTTGAAAAATTATAGCTTTATGTACTAAGCTTGCTAAGGAATATTTCATTTTTTTTCCAAAAAAGCAAAGTAATCGATCACATTTCTATCTTTAGCACGATCGATTTTTGATAAATTATTTTTTTAATCGAAAAAGACTCATCTAGGTGATTTTTATATGATAAAAAATAAAATCACTTTTCAATCGCTGGTCTGACTCGTTTTCCGGTCTTCTTTTAATCGTCAAAGTGATAAATTGTTTTTTTTTAATCAGCAAACGGGATCGAAAAAGACTCATGTAGGTGATTTTTATATGACAAAAAATAAAATTACTTTTCAATCGCTGAAGTGACTCATTTTCGAGTCTTATTCTAATCGCAGAGGTGATTAATCAGTTTTTGTTCATCAAAGGGGATCGAAAAAGACTCGGCGCAGTCAGTTTTCATAAAACAATCTTCCAAATGCTATGTGGGTGCATATTTAAATAAAGATTATATAATGTTTTACTTTTGTAAAAAAATCTCAATAAATAAATTAAAAAAATTGTAAGTTTTGAGTATGCATTATATGAGCGTAATGTAAAGGATTTTTTCATAGGATATTTTAGGCAACATTTTGCTAAAATTGTTATTAAAAAGGGTGTTCAACTCGTTTTACTGGTTGTTCTACAATTGATTGATAGATTTGTACCCGTTCGGAATGAAAGCGATTAATCTACATTTATACCCGTTCGGGAACAATTGGTCTACAATTAGTCTACATTTATACCCGTACGGGAACAATCGGTGACTAATTGTGGACCGATGGCGTACGCCGATGATATCGACATCATTGGCACTAACACTCGCGCCGTATGTTCTGCCTTCTCCAAGCTGGATAAAGAGGCTAAGAAAATGGGTTTGGCGGTCAACGAGGACAAGACGAAGTACCTCCTGTCATCACACAAAGAAACAGCACGCCTTGGCAGCCACGTCAATGTTGATAGCTACAAATTCGAAACTGTTAAGGACTTCGTCTATTTGGGAACCAGCATTAACACCAAGAATGATGTCAGCACGGAGAACCAACAAATAATTACGCTTGCCAATAAATGCTACTTCGGACTAAGTAGGCAACTGAAAAGTAAAGTCCTCTCTCGACAAACAAAAATCACACTCTACAGGACGCTCATCGTTCCAGTCGTCATGTACGGCGCAGAAGCATGGCCAATTTCAAAATCAGAAGAGATGGCACTTGGAGTATTCGAGAGAAATGTTCTTCGTAAGATTTATGGACCTTCGCGCGTTGGCGTGGGCGAGTATCGACGGAGATTTAACGATGAGCTGACATCGACATTGTTCAGCGAATAAAGATCCAGCGGCTGCGTTGGGCAGGTCATGTCGTGAGAATGGACGAAGGCGCTCCGGCCAAGAAAGCATTTCTATCGAAACCCGATGAACGCAAAAGAAAAGGGAGACCTCCACTGCGTTGGGAAAATCAGGTGGACAGCGATGCTGCCTCCCTAGGTGTTCCCAAGTGGCGCCATGCTGCACGAAACAGAAGCAATTGGCGCGCTCTGTTGGACTCGGCCAGAATCGTCTAGACGGTTAAGCGCCAATCAAGAAGAAGAAGAAGAAGAAGAAGAAGAATTGTGGACCGATTGTTCTCGAAAGAGATCAATCGAGGACAAATCTCTTTCGGGATTGATCGCACATATGTATTTTTGCAGGGTAACAACAATTTACGGTTGCGCTTGAAGTGTGTTAACTAACGGTGCGATAATGACATGACAACTGTCAATGTGTTGTTAGTGTTGTTGTAGTAGATTTTTTAATCAAACTTAAAAAAAACAAGGGTTTTTGTGATTTGGTTGAGTTTATTGCAGTTGTTGTTGTTTTATCAATTTTATTTTTTCTTTTTTGTGTTTTGTTCAACATGCTAACAAAATCCCCGTTGATCTTGATCTTAAATTCAAACACTTGCATTCATTTTGACACTTTAATCAAATTCGTGCATCGAGTTGAGTACGGTGAGGTGAGTGTGGTGAAGTGAGCGTGCAAGTGATTGTGCGCGAAATAAGTAGCAGCTGCTCTACATTTGCACCCGATTTGCGTCGATCGTTGCTTTGATTTGATAAGCGCACTTTCGAGTGCCAATTTCCTTTGTTTTGATTAGATTTGATTTGTTTTGCTTTCTATTGCTCTCACTATCTGCACATTTCTTTTAGCAAGCAATTTTAAATTCAAAATTTTTACTTAGGTATTTGATGATTTGATATACATAAATCAAATCTACTAAGCAATTAAGCTCATGCCTCAATCATTTATAAGATACATATACTACATATATTTACACATATATGTATTCATATGCCCATATTCACTTTTCACAACACCACACCATCTTTATGTACATATAATCCAAGGATGACAGTCCAGAACTTACCTTAATTGCTTTCGCTTTTCCTTAGAATTTCTCTATGAAGTGCAAGAACAAAACATTTGACGTTTCACAAGTAAATAACATACACTAACAAATGCTGAATAATCATGAAATCAGCTAATTTAAGTTTTTTTTTTTTTGGAAAATCATAAACTACATCAATTGCGCACTTCATAAAAGTTAATTTGGAAAACAGTTGGTTTTTATTAATAAATAAATTAATGATTGCTGAATGAGTTGCGTGAGTTTTATCATAACAAAAAGGCATACAAAAAATAAGCAGATAA
This sequence comes from Urophora cardui, assembly GCA_960531455.1. Lineage (NCBI taxonomy): Eukaryota > Metazoa > Arthropoda > Insecta > Diptera > Tephritidae > Urophora > Urophora cardui. Next base: position 10,326,204 of record OY482671.1, read on the forward strand.
AATCAATCATAAACATCGTTTTAATGCATAAGGGTAGCTCGATAAATCGGGCGCTTTTTGAGTGAAGTAATTTCTTTTTTCAGAAATTCGCGTCATTTAGTGTTAAAATTGATAAATACCCTACATATACCCTGCAGCAAATATAGTAGTCAGTCGCCCAAAGCGCTAGTATCACACTAGAACGTTCATAAGTGACTCAGAACTGGTTCTAAATAGACATAGAGCGAGATAGCTGGTAAAAATATGGTAAATTTCACACTCACAAAAAGTGAATTTTTTCTAAAACCAATTACAATTGTTTTCCTAAACTCCTAAGTGCGTGGAAGTTGCGATTTGAAAAATAAAAAGACTTCAAATTAAATCTTACCAAAAAGACAATTTTTGTAAAATTAGACAAAATTGTTTTTAATTAAATTTAACTAACTCAAAATAGTAAATTTCACACTATTATGCTAGTTTTCAAAATTTTCCAAAAAGGGAGATTTTTTTTAAAACTAATAAAATAGTTTGCCTTAAACTTCAGTGAGTCATAATGATAAATTCAACGCACTTCTAATAATTAAAAAAATTCCAAAAAAGGGATTTTTTTTAAATTATATAAAATCACTTCTTTGAAACTTTCCTAAGTCAAAAATGTAAATTTCACACTATTATGCTAGTTTTCAAAATTTTCCAAAAAGGGAGATTTTTTTTTAAAACTAATAAAATAGTTTGCCTTAAACTTCAGTGAGTCATAATGATAAATTCAACGCACTTCTAATAATTAAAAAAAATCCAAAAAAAAAAATTATCTCAAATTCAAATCGATCTTCTTAAGCTTTGCTGAGTGAAAAATGTAAATTTCACACAATCATGCTAATTTTCAATAGCCGCTTTCGATTCGCAATTTCTCTGCTGGCTATAAATTTCCCTCTGCCAAATTTATATGTGAATGCTAGCGAGCAGAGGGAAATTTTTATCAACCAGTTGGCGAGTATGGCTACTACTCATTATGGGTTCAAACATTTTTGTTCGATCCGACCTCGCTTGTCTGATGGCGAATCGAAAACGCCAAATATTTCCCAAAAAGGGAAATTTAAAAAAATCTAATAAAATAGTTTGCCTTGAACTTCAGTGAGTCATAATGAATAGTTTGACGCAACTTTACTAAAACAAAAATTTTCTCAAAACAATTACCTCAAACTAAAATTTCTCAAAAGGGCAATTTTCAAAAATTCAATAGAATCGTTTTCAGTTAAATTTTACTAACTAAAAATGGTAGTTTTCACAAAATTATACTAAAATTCGAAATTTCCCAAAAAGGAAAATTTGTATAAAAATCTAATAAAATAGTTTGCCTTAATTATAGGTTTAGCGTAATTCTGATAATTGCAAAAAATTTCCCAAAAAAAATTACATGAAAAAAAATTCTTCTAAAAAGGCAATTTTATAAAATTAGATGAAATTACTTCTTCGAGACTTTCCTGAGTCAAAAGGGTAAATTTCACACAATTGTACTAATTTTCAAAATTTCCCAAAATGGGATTCTTTTTAATCTAATAATATAGTTTGCCTTAAACTTCAGTGAGTCATAATGATTAATTTCACGTAATTTAAACACTTACTAAAATTTCCCAAACAAAAATTAGCTCAAATTAAAATTTCCCAAAAAGGGAACTTTTAAAAAATCAGACAAGTCTTTTCTGTATTGTGGAACGAATTTCCGTTATCCCTTGTCAACCGGTTTCGGCTATGTGCCATTTTCAGTATCTTGTTGACAAGGGATGACGGAAATTCGTTCCACAATATATCACAATCCTACCATGTCGGAAAAGCAAACAACAAAGAAATCTTTCCTCTTAAACTTTACTAAGCCGCTGTGGTGCAGTGGGTAGAGTGCTCGCCTGCTATGCCAGAGGTCTCGGGTTCAAACCACGGTCCGAGCCAAACAAATTTTTCTAATTAGTAAAAATCCAATTATTGGGTTTTTTAAGAGCAGCGGTCACCTCTCGGCAGTGGGCGGCATACCCTCCGAGAGTATTTCTGCCATGAAAAAGCTTCTCACAAAAAAAAAATGCATTCGCCGTTCGGAGCCGGCATAAAACTGTAGGTCCACCCAATTAGTAGGAAAAACAAAAAAGGAGCACACCTCGAATTGGGAGAGAAGCTCGGCCATAAAACTCGTCAGAGTTATAATAGCGCCATTGTATTATATTATAAGTCAAATGTTAAATTTCACACAATTATACAAATTCTCTGGTAATTTCCAAAATTTTCCAAAAAGGAGATTTTAAAAAATTTAACAAAAATTAGTTTCCTTAAACTTTAGTGAGTCATAACGATTTATTTAACGCAATCTTGCCAAAAAACCAAAATTTCCCAATAAAATTACGTCAAATTAAAATTTCGAAAAAAGGAAATTTTGTAAAATTAGATAAAATAATTTTTCTTAAACTCTACTAAGTCAAACTGGTGAATTTCGCGCAATTGTTCTAATAACAATATTTCCCTAAAAGGGAAATTATAATTTTCAAAAAAGGAAATTTTGTAAAATTAGGTAAAATCATTTTTCTTAAACTCTAGTGAGTCAAAATGTTAAATTTCGCGCAATTGTACTAATTACAAAAAATTTCCCTAAAAGGGATTTTTTTTAAATCAGATAAAATCGTTTCTCTTAAACTTCATTGAGTCCTCATGATAAATTTGACTCAATTTAACTCAATTTTACTTATTAACAAAATTTCCCTTTTTGGGAATTTTTTTCAAAATATTACCAATTCGTTTGTCTTAAATTCAGTGATTAATTTAACGCAATTTTACTAAAAATTAAAATTTCCCAAAAAGGGAAATTTTTAAAGACAGCTCAGAATGGTTGCTAGAGTTCTGTAATTAAAAAATCCCTACCACTTGTGCTTAGGCATTTCTGCAGCTTTAATTTTTAATGTCTTTAATGCACATGTCCATAAATTAATTCAATGTTTGAGCTCAAACACAAATTTGAGTGTATAAAGACGCTTTAATTGTATTTAAAGAGTGACGCTCTAGGGCCTAGGGCCCACTAGGCATTTAAGTAATTTTTGTCTACAATTATTTTTTGTTTTTAGTTTTTTTAATTTTGTTTTTTTTTTTGTACATCTAACAAATCCACGTGCACCATAGTTTATCTATATATAACTCAGTAAACGACGTAAATTAAAAAAACTAATCTATTAAATTGATTAAAACACTTAAAAAATGCCACTTATTGCAGATAATCGATATGTGTAAGTTTAATGGGATAAGAAGCACGTTACATTAAACATATGCATTAACTAGTAAAAGGTCTAAGTGCAAAGTGCCAAGTACATGTTTACTATTTTTATTTTTTTTTTTTTCTTTAAATTCAGGTTTATAGTTTTACCTACTGAAATCCGATAAAAAAGATAAGAAAAATGGTAACAAATCGATAAAGTGTTGTTACACATGTTACATGAACAAAAAATTAACTCATAACTGTGGTGCTTTTTTAAGCATGTTTAAATTTTGCAAATTTCTCAAACTCCACTCCTCATTTTTTGCAGCTCCTTGTTCATTTTTCATTTGTACTCGAACTCACCACCATTACAGGCAGTCAATGCAACGCACACTGGGTGATAGCGGCCAAAAATAAAATCGAAATTAAGTATTAGCAAATCAATTGTTTTAACAGCGCGATTGACAGATATCACAATTTGTAAAAAAAAAAGCTTATATACGATTTTTTAGTCTCGTTTTGTTTAGCCGTATAGGGTGCTGAAAACTGTGCAAGAAATAGATTTGTTTATTTTTAAACAATTGGACCTTATACAAAATGCTGTAGCTCACTCAATTATAAACGTACGTGATCGAATGATGCATCATTACATAGATATTGATTTGGTCTTTTTGAAAAAATGAGATTTTTCTAAATAGCGATCACTCTTGGATTTATATGAGCTTTCAAACATTGACAAAAAAAAAACAAAAATTTTTTTTTTCAACATAGAAAAAAAAAAAACAAAAAAATACGAACTCCCCAATTTTTTATATGTTTTAAATGAATATATTTTTAATGAGTGCATTTTAAGTTTTGAAATCCACCTGCACCTTTTGCTTGAATAATCTTTCTCTCATTTGACTAAAAAAAGCCTTTTTCAAAACGCAATAATTAGGCTATTTTTCACATTATGAAAAATTTTATATTTAGGCAGGCGACTAATCGAATATTTTTTGCTATGTTGCAGCTTTCAAATTATGAGATAATTTTTTTTATCAATGTAGATATTTTCCCGCTTTTTTCTTTTCGTACAAAAAAAAAATTGTGTAAAAATTGGAAAATTTTAACATGAAATTAAAATAAAAAAATAAAAAATATGACCACCCCAAATTCTTAATATTTGGTGCGCGTGAATGTGTTTTATAAAAAGACGAAGAAATCTTAAAAATTCGTTTTTGTTTCATGAACTTTTTTATGCAGTGATTTTTTTAAGTTTTCATTAGAGCTCGGAAAAATAGGTGAAATCAAGCGCCTAAAAAATGATACATTTTGTAAATTTTGTTTGTCTTCAGTGGCGGGAATACAATTTAAATATAAAGGGATTGGGTGAAAATTTTATTAGAAAAGTTCTTAATCATGTTACACAAATTTGCTGTTTGAATAAACATACAGTGGTGTGTGATGAAATAAAGCCAAAGAGGGATTTAGTTTCTTTGACATTTTTACTTAAAAAAAATTATGAACACTCGTACGTCTTGGGTTTAGAAAAAAAAAACAAAATTTATTTCAATTTTGTATTTTATATTTTTGCACATCGTCACGCTTTTTGAAAGCAAAACAAAACTAGCTGTAATGAAAATAAAATTTGGGAAAAGTAAGTAAATTATGGCATAGTTAATGTTCCAATAACTGATAAACAAAAATGCAAAACCGTTTTTACTACGAGAAAAATTTGCATTTTTACGGATATGGAATTATACCATATATCCAATTGGAAAAATGTAAACACTGAAATGGTTATAAGAAAAAATAGGAAAGTTCAAATCAAGTTTTTTTTACCTAAAATATGCAAATATTTAAAGTCAGACCATTACAAATTAAAAAGCTGTTTAATATATATTCCATTTGCTAATATGCACTTGCCTCATTTTCATTCAAAATATGTATATTTGGTTTGAAATTGTAACTGTTTTTCCTACACGTGCGAAGATTTTGTCTCAAATTTAAGCGAGTCACTACAAACTTATAATTTTTTTCTTTATTCTTTATAATTATATATGTATTTATTTATTATTATTCTTTATTATTATATTTATTTATTGTAGCTTTCTTTGCAATTTTTCACGTGCAAAGCATAAAAAACCTTAATAATTTATTTTTCTGGCATACTAGTAAGCAAAAAATCCAATTGCATTCACGGTGGGCTTAGACCCGAATGCACCCCACCCTTAAACTTGCCACTGGATATGTTCACAAACATTACGTAGCATAATTTTAGGCGTTTGATTTTCACCTATTATCCGAGCTCTAGTTTTCATACATTTTTCCCCATACAAAATGCCCAAAAGTATGCTTCAAAAAGTAATTATTATTTTTTATTGGGAAAATTTGCCAAAATAATAAAACTTAAGCAACAATATTTCCAATGCTAATAAAGATATCTGAAAAATTAATTAACGCTATCTTCAAGTCAGTGGCGCACACAGAAAAAAATTCTGCCTCAAAAGTTCAAAAAATCGTGCGAACATACCGTCCGAAACGCCCAGGATATATCCATATCGCTGTATAAGAATTTGCATCATACCGAATTTTTCTGTTGCAACAGAAAACGAATTCAAATTTATGCTGCAAAGTCGACGCCAAAAACCAACAATTCCTTAAGTGGGGTGCAGACACTTTAAGAGATTTATAAAATTTGTTGAAATTTAAAATGATTGCTATCTACGAAAGGTGATTAAAGGTGTTGTTCGTTTATTTTCTGTAAGCAAAAACTTGGATATCATTTTGAGATTCCCGGGCCCTCTAAAGCCCGGGCCCGGGGCAATTGACCCCCTCAGCCCCCCCCCCCTCTCGTCGGGCCTGCCCATAATGGTGTCGGGTATGTTGAGTGTGTCGCCTGCGTGGGTGGGATGAGATGAGATGAGACGAGACGAGATGAGATGAGATGAGATGAGATGAGATGAGATGAGAAGGAGGATGAAAGAGAGAAAGATAGGGAAATGAGATAATGTTTTTAAAGGAAATGTGAGGTTAAGTAGGTACAATTTGAAAAACCATTCCTGTATTATTCAAACATCCTGCAGCAAATATAGCGGACGGTCACGTAAAGCGCTAGTCTCACACCAGAGAGTTCATACCTGGCACAGTACTGGTTCTTAAGGGACATAGCGCCGGACTGTTTGTAAGAATATGGTGAATTTCACACAATCGTATTTATTTACAAAATTTCTCGAAAAGGGTAATGTTTCCAAAATCACCTTAAACTGTTATAGTGGCAAAACTTAGAAAATAAATTATCTCAAATTCAAATTTTCCAAAAATTAAATTTTGTAAAATTAGATAAAATCGTTTTTCTTAACATTAAAGAAGTCAAAATGTAAATTTCACACAATTGTACTAATTTTCGAAATTTCCCAAAAAGGGATTTTTTTAAATGTAATAAAATGTTTGTTTCAAACGCCAGTGAGCTATACACGGTGGGCAGGAAGCGACGATAGGTTGCATGAAAATGTCGACAAAAAAGGAGAGTGGGGTTGTGTTATGTGATGTTTATAGATGAAACATCCGTTGAAATTAAAATCCGAGCTGCTCCTTTTTCAAGGATATCCACATTTTTTGTTTTTTTTGAAAGGATCAAATATTGACGAAATCGAAAATTCGCCAAAGTCCAAATTTTTCCGATTTCAGTACATTATCTGGTAGCTAAAGGATGCAAGAAAAGGTGTTAAAAAGAAAACAGGACACCTATAGTGGAAAAATCCAATGTGAACAGGACCTAAAGATAACCACTGAAATATAAAATAACACAAAAAGTACCCACTTTAATTTGAGTATAACTCCTTAAATGTTAACTCTACGTGAAAATTCCTTATGATATGTTTCATTCAGAATAAATAAAGGAATATTTCTTTAATATACAATTTTGATGTACCTGCAGTGCTTAATGTACTTTGGTGCACCTAAATTGAAAATTTCAAAAAAAGTACGTTATTTTTTTGGTGCTATTTTAAGTTCAAATATTTTGCTAGTTTATGTAAATATTTTAATCTAATGATCCACCTCTCATTCCTACATATCTATACGTTAATAACCAAATAAAGTTAGAGCTGAGATACGCACTCGCTGTGCACGGTGGGCGGGAAGCAACAATAGGTTGCATTAATATATCGAAAAAACTATGGCTCAACGAATATGTGCCTAGCTGTGCGCCGGTACTAATTTTCGTTTAAAAAAATGTTGGAGATGTTATTCACGGTTGCTAAGTCTTTATGAAGTAGATTTGAATATCATTTTACGTAAGTTTATGGCCGGCCAATGTTTTTTCGACCTATCGTTGCTTCCCGCCCACCGTGCACATCTAGCGCGTATTTCAGACCTAATTCTCTTTAATATTAACGTATAAATATGTAAGAAGGTGAATTGGATCATTAGAATAAAATATTTACATAAACTAGCAAAATATTTGAACTTAAAATAGCACCATAAAAAAAACGTACTTTTTTTGAAATTTTCATTTTATATGCACCAAAGTACATTAAGCACTGCAGGTACATCAAAAATGTATATTAAAGAAATATTCCTTTATTTATTCCGAATGAAACATGTCATTAGGAATTTTCACGTAGAGTTAACATTTTAGGAGTTATACGAAAATTAAAGTGGGTACTTTTTGTGTTATTTTATATTTCAGTGGCTATCCTTTAGGTCCTGTTCACATTGAACTTTTCCACTACAGGTGTCTTTTTTTCTTTTTAATACCTTTTCTTGTATCCTTTAGCTACCAGATAATGTACTGAAATCGGAAAAATTTGGCCTTTGGCGAATTTTCGATTTCGTCAATATTTGATCCTTTCAAAAAAAAAAAACAAAAAATGTGGATATCCTTGAAAAAGGAGCAGCTCGGATTTTAATTTCAACGGATGTTTCATCTATAAACATCACATAACACAACCCCACTTTCCTTTTTTGTCGACATTTTCATGCAACCTATCGTCGCTTCATGCCCACCGTGTATATAGTGTTTAATTTAACGCCATTTTACTTATTACCAAAATTTCGCAAAAAGGAACATTTTTTTATAAATGTAGGTAATACAATATTTTTCTAAAACTTTAGTGAGTCATAATGTTAATTTAACGCCATTTTATTTATTAGCAAAATTTCCCAAAAAGGGAAATTTTTAAACCGCAATAAAATGCTTTTTCTTCAAGTTCAGTGAGTCATAATGATTAACTTAAAGCAAATTACAAATTATGAAAATTTCCCAAAAAAGGCAAATTTTTTAAAAATGTAATAAAATACATTTTCTCAAACGCCAGTGAGCCATATTGATTAATGTAACGCAATTTTACTAATTACCAAAATTTCCCAATAAGGAAATTTTTTTTATAAATGTAATACAATGTTTTTCTAAAACTTTAGCGAGTCATAGTGTTAATTTAACGCCATTTTACTTATTATCAAGATTTCCTAAAAAGGGAAATTTTTAAAACCGCAATAAAATGGGTTTTCTTAAAGTTCAGTGAGTCATAATGATTAACTTAAAGTAACTTACAAATTATGAAAATTTCCCAAAAAAGGCAAATTTTTTAAAAATGTAATAAAATACATTTTCTCAAACGCCAGTGAGCCATATTGCTTAATTGTAACGCAATTTTACTAATTACCAAAATTTCCGAAAGAGGGATTTTTTTTTCAAATTTAATAAAATGATTTCTCTTCAAGTTCAGTGAGGAAATGATTAAATTAACGCACTTTTACTAATTACCAAAATTTCCCCAAAAGGGAAATTTAAAAAAAAAATGTAATAAAATGTTTTCAGTGAGTCATAGTGATTAATTTAACGCAATTTTACTAATTACCAAAATTTCCCAAAAAGGAAATTTTCTAAAAAATGTACCTAATAAAATGTGTTTCTATAACTTCACTGAGTCATAGTGATAAATTTAACGCACTTTTACTAATTACCAAAATTTCCCGAAAAGGTATTTTTTTTAAATTTAATAAAATGCCTTTTCATCAAGTTCATAGAGTCATAGTGATTAATTTAACGCACTTTTACTAATTACCAAAATTTCCCAAAAAGGGAATTTTTTTTATTTAATAAAATTTTTTTCTTAAAGTTCAGTGAGAAAATGATTAACTTAACTCAATTTTACTAATTGCGAAAATTTCCCAAAAAGGGAAATTTAAAAAAAAAAAATTAATAAAAAGGGAAATTTTATAAAATTGAATAAAAGCACAAAAAGGTTAAAATTTTAAAACCATCTCCGAATTATTAATTTCTAAACTACCACAGAACTGCATATTAGAGACAGTCCGGAACGGGTTCTAGAGTTCTGTAGAGCGGAGCAATTTGTAGGACATCACCGGTTAAAAAAGACAGTTGAAAGCATGGCGTTGGGATAGCAGAAGATCCAGGAACCTGTTTTCTTATGAGCTAGTTTTGTGCTAGTTTTGAAGTAACACGATTTTCTGAAGGGATGTTAAATACATACATATGACATATCTGTCTTTTTTTTGTTGATAGATATCTATCGTCTACTTATTGGGGGGTTTTTGTGAATTTTTATTCGCTTATCTTATCGATACAATTAATTTTGCTGCCGATCTATTACTAAACGCCCGTGAGTGTCTCACTTTTGATTGGTTTATACATAGGTAGTTACTTTCATATGTAATATCGTCGGTCTTCTGCCAGAAACACGAATGTGAAATTTTTTCTAAGTACGATGTCTGCTCTTTATCGCGTATATATTGATGTAATAACAATTAATATTGGTAGAAATTCTTGTGTAAACATACATACATAATATATACTTGTATGTACATAAGCATATATACACATATTAATTGTTATTATATCAATATATACCCAATAAAGAGCAGACATCGCACTTAGAAAAAATTTCACATTCGTGTTTCTGGCAGGAGACCGACGATATGTAGTCTATGTATAAATAACTTACTGTTTTCAACCAAGAATTTAAATTAAATTTAATCATCTCACCAACGCTCACCTATAACTGTTATAGCAAAAGCTACCAAATAAGAGATCACAGCGATCCACAAGACTGCAGCTGCGAGTGTTAAATATTTCGCGCGCATATGTTTACGACAATCTGGTACCGTTAGCCACAATAAAAACGTAATAGGGCAACGTAATAGAAAATGCAACCGTGAGCGTGCGTTACGTTGCCAAGGTGAAGGAGTGAGATTGACAGAATTAGCTGCAAAGAGAGGAAAAGAAATTTACCACGGGTATATTCTAAGCCCCCTAAAACGCTAGGGTGTTGTTGTGGTTGTTATTGTTTTTGCTTAACTTTGTTGTAATTTTTGCTATTAATGCCTCTACAATTTTGTTGTTGTTGTTGTTGTTGTTGTTGTTGTTGTTGTTGTTGTTGTTGTTGTTGTTATTATTGCAACTATTACAATTCTGTTCATGTTGTTAATATTTATACTCTTGATCTTGTTCTTTTTTTATACACTTCTTTTTATTGTTCTTATTGAAATTACATATTACTATTTTGTTGTTGTTGTTGTTTTTGTTTTATCCTTGTTTCTGATATATGTGTTGTTGGTTTTCTCTCTGGTTGTTACTTGTCTTCCCAATTTTTCCAATTGTTTCCTTCAAAAGATTAATGATATTTGACGACGTTTAACATATCGCACCTTTTATGGAATAGGGATTTAACTCAAAAAAATTTTTTTTTGGGAAAACGCAAATAAACTTTTATAATTTCATATAGTTTCCTTCTACGGCTAACTACAAAATCACTTTTATTTCCGCCATTTTTATCTTTTTGAGTATTTTATAAGACTAGACTTAAAGGCACGACCCAGTTATTGAAATATATGGCAAAATCCCAGAAATCGAAAATTTCGAGTTAAATCCCTATTGCATAAAACGGGCGATATGGGCAAAAAAAGTACATTAAGTTGATATCAACTAAGTATGGGGTGGAAGTGACCCCAATGGATCACAAAGGCTTAATACGATTATATAGTAGAAATCGTGCTCTCAAGCCAAAGACATTGGTGTTTCAAGCTTAAGGATCGGTACATAAATACCGAAGATATGAAAAAACGTATTTTAGCGACATCTAGCGGCGTAAAAAATTAAAATTTTTTCCGGAAATATTTTCCAAAAATACATCATATAGGGGGGCGTACGGTGGATTTTTATTTTTTTTTTGCTCCATATAAGGCGAGACGGCCTAATGTACATAGATACATGTTCTGCCACAGCGCTATTCTGTTCAAAAGCATGCAACGACACACAAACGCTGATTTAAAATCGACGAAGAAGCGCGTACAAAATTTATGTTAGCGTTTAGTAATATGGTTGATAGTTGATAAGCCGCACGGAAAATAAAACACGTCAACTTTAAATCAGTCAAACTTATTAATATCAAATTACTGATTATTTCTATGCAGAAAACTATAATATTCTTTTTTTTTGGTGTTGCTGCTTTAAAATTTCATATTTTTTTTGGGTTATATAAAATAGTCCTAATTTGCCATTTACTATTATCAACTCAAGTAGGGACTTGAGAACTTATCAGAATTTACTGTGCAAAAGTAAAGAGCTTCGACACGCGTATGACGTCACTGAAACGGTCAGATTTTAACGGACTTTGTCAATAATTGATAAATTAAAAATTTATTTGTGGGTAGTTTGCAGACAAAAACGTACTGAAATGGTATAATTCCTACGGATTTTTTGAGAAAATTATCCACATCGAGCTGTACTATAAATGCGCAGATACTAATGATCACTGTGAAGAAAATTACTTCATTAGATTTACTGTACTAGAGTCTCCAGCCGCTCTGGTTAATGTACATACATAAGCTGCTAGTTTCGCGCTCATAAAATTTTCTTTCCTAAAGTAATAAATACAATAGAAAAGGTAAAAAAAAAGAAAAAAAGATAAGAAACCCGCGTGTTGCACAGTACACGTGATAGAAGTTAACTTCTTACATCGTCGTACCATACGAAAACTAACATCAGATTTTTTGTGGCTGACGAAAAGTAAAAAGTTCAAGTTTTGGCCGACGAAAAGTAATAAAATCGAGTTTTGGCTGACGAAAAGTAATAAAATCAACTTTTGGCTGACGAAAACTATCAATTTCGTATAAACAACAACAATTTTAATGTATAAACAGTATATAATTACTGATACTTTTCGTCAGCCAAAAGTCGATTTTATTACTTTTCGTCAGCCAAAACTCGATTTTATTACTTTTCGTCGGCCAAAAGTCAAATTTTCTAATTTTCGTACAGAATTTTTTTATTGATAGCATTCGCCAGAAATTTTAAATATGTTAGTTTTCGTATGGTACGACGACATTAAGAATAACTAGTATGACCGTGGTCGAAAATTCGACCAATTAAATTGAGAGCGGAAAGATTTGAGAGTGGAAAACCCATATTTCTTATATAATATTTCTATAATAAAGTATGTATAAAATAAAACATATAGTTACTGGTACTGGTTGTCCGAGGAGACATAATGAAATTTTATGTCGAACAATTTTCTAGAATACTCTAAACCTCTAGTGACCTCTAGAATTCCATTTTCCGGTCTCTTCTTTCTCTTTCCCGTTTCCTTCCTTTTTGTCTTCTTCTGTCCTTTTTGAGTTTCCTTCCCCTTTATCCTTTTTACTATCCGTACTCTTTCCTCTTACCTTTTCCCCTTTCCTCTTCCTTCTCCATTTCCGTTCCTTTCACTTTCCCCTTTTTTATTTTCCTTTCCCTTCCTTCCCATTTCTTTACTTTCCTTCACTTTCCTTTCTTTTCCTTTCCTTTCCTTTCCTTTTCTTTCCTTTCCTTTACGTTCCTTTCCTTCCCTTCTTTTCTTTCCTATAGTGAAAGAATGTCAACAAAGTTTTTCAAATAGGTGGCAACCGGTTTTGTATAAATTAAATTTTATTATGCATCTACGGGGCAAGCCCTTTCTAGGTGGCAACCCTTGACAATATATCATATTCCTACCCTGTCGGAAAAACAAGCAACTAAAAAGTTTTGTAATTTCTCTTTATTTATTGTTGCCCCTTTTCTTTCTTTTTTCCTTTCTTCTGATATAGTCTGTAAGGTTTGCTAACCATAGACTTTATAGATAAATAAACAAAAAAAATTAGACAAATTAAAATTTAAAAAAATAGCTTATTTATTCATAAAAAGCTATGTTTTAAAATTAATAACGTTTGAGACTATTTAATAAAAAAAAAACACAAATATGTAATCATTTTGCAAGCTTTTGCCTTTTCTTCGTACTTAAGCGTTGCCAAATACGGCCGCTGCTAAAGGCTGGTATCGACTAGAGCTCCAGATTTTTTTTGAACATTTTCGAGTAGCCCGAACAAATGTTGTTCAAATGCTCGAACAGTCGTTTGTTTGTTTATTACCCGTATGTTTGTACGGGCATTTGAACAATTCGGGCATTTTGAAGTTTGTTTTTTTTCTTTTGTTTATTATTTTTTTTCTTCTTCATATGTAGTTATTTTTGTTTTTTCGATACACATTTTTTTTGTTTGTAAGCTCGAATGCTCGAATGTTTGTACGGGCATTTGAACAACAAACGGGCTTCAAACAAAAACGATCAATTCGAACTGTTCGATACCCGGGTATCTAGAGCTCTAGTATCGACCTCTCAAGAAATAGCTCAAGAAATTTTTCGCTTTATTTCTTGAGTGAAAAATAGTAGTAGGCAAGAAATTTTGACGTTTAGTAATCCACGGTGAATACCAAGTGAAACGAAGAAGGTCATCAAAAACGTAAACAAAATAAACCTTTTTGTAAACATAAGCAATTGGTAAGTTCTTAAAAAAATATTAAATATATGTTTTCAATAGTTTTATTTTGTTTTTAATTTAGAAAATCATCGAAAGCGACGATGATGACCTTATATTATTGCTAAACTGTGGTATATTGATGGCCGGAATGGAAAAGATATGAGAAAAAGACGCCAGTTTCCGCTTTACATCATTAGAAAAATTGTGCACTCTATTTTTCCGATTATTTTTTTCCATTTTCACCACCATTTTTATCAACACGTAACAAAAGCCAACAAACGTCAAAATTTCTTTAAGAAATAAATGCTCGATGATATATTTCTTGGCAAAACCTGTGTTGCTGTGTTCGCATTATGTTGAAAAATAGTGGTAAAAAAGTGTATTAAATTTCTTGAGAGGTCGATACTCGCTCAAGAAAGTTTCACAAGAAAAATTTCTTGAGCGTTTCTTGTACGTCATTTTATATGGAACTTTTGCGTTTCTTGAGAGGTCGATACTAAGCTTAAACACATTAGTGGGGAAGCTAAAAAGATGCACGAAAAATTTCAAAATATGCATGCTACTATGCCCGAAAAATAACTGAAATATGCTCGTAAATATGCACGAAAAAATCTCATTATATGCATATATGCCTAAAAAATACCTGAAATATGCTCAAAAAATACATATATGTATTCCATTTCAAGAACTGAAATGTACAATTCACATTTTCCCCATTTAAAAAAATTGATTTTAAATACTACAAAATACTTTAAATTAACTTTAGATTTGTATTTATGTAAATACAGGAGATATTTTTACAAAGCAAATGAAACCATTCTACTAAGGTTGCGCAGGGTTGCATTGAACTATCGTATATTTTCCAGTGTGAATTTGTGGCGGTTTTCCGAGAAAAAGCTCTTGTATCGGAAAACGATTAATATTGACCGTGTAGCATCGAGTATTGATGGATCGCGATTCTGGATCGCAAAATATTTAGAAAGTTTGAAACCCACGATCCGGATCACAATATTGACAATACGGATTGACTGTGTAGCATGAAAATTTTGCTACCCATCAAAATGCGTGTATATTTAGAATGTCGTGTCGTTACGTTCCGATTCTGTTTTCACCCTAAGTTCTTGTATGCTGATCAGAGCCTCGAAGCAAACCCAGAGTAAAAAAAAACTTTGCTTCGATACCCTGTTATTGATAGAAAACACCTGTAGTGTGAAAATTTGAAGGGAACAATAACATGCAATATGTATCGACATACATAGGCATACACTACACTGTCAGTATGAATCGCGATCTTTGTCGTGGTGAATTTTTATAAGGGGAAATGCTCCGCTCCGGGGCTCAGATCAATAGTTAAATAGCCTTGATCATCATGATTCAAATAAAGAAGATTGTGTATTCAGCGGTCCCGCTATGCGTTCATCCAAAATTTGACAGAATCAGCTGATTTAGTGACGTAGTAACATAAATTCTCTTTCACCCAGTTTCGTTTCCGGTTTTCTAATAACTAAAGATTGTGTGCGATAAATGTGAAATTTATGTTAAAAGAGTATTTTAAATAAAGAAAAATGAAGTGCCACGTATTTATTTGTGTGAATAATAGTTCAATAAAGGTATTTTTTGCCTGTTTGCAAATTTTCTTTCTCGTCGATAACGTAGTTGATGACGTACTAACCAAAATGAACCCAGTCTCACGGATGAATATTTTGCTGAATATGGCTGAGTGCACAATCTTCTTTATTTGAATCATGTTGATCATGTTGATCATGATTCAAATAAAGAAGATTGTGCACTCAGCCATATTCAGCAATATATTCATCCGTGAGACTGGGTTCATTTTGGTTAGTACGTCATCAACTACGTTATCGACGAGAAAGAAAATTTGCAAACAGGCAAAAAATACCTTTATTGAACTATTATTCACACAAATAAATACGTGGCACTTCATTTTTCTTTATTTAAAATACTCTTTTAACATAAATTTCACATTTATCGCACACAATCTTTAGTTATTAGAAAACCGGAAACGAAACTGGGTGAAAGAGAATTTATGTTACTACGTCACTAAATCAGCTGATTCTGTCAAATTTTGGATGAACGCATAGCGGAACCGCTGAATACACAATCTTCTTTATTTGAATCATGAGCCTTGATTGTATGATACGCAACTATCTGAATTAACCACAGATAAGATGTTGCCATTTTAATATTTTTCGATATTGCTCGATTAAGTGCCAAAATATGCTAAAATAAGCACGAAATGCATTTTGACCGTAAATATGCATTTTAGGTCTAAATATGCATTTGCATATGCAATATGCATTTGCATATTTTTAGCTTCCCTACACATTAGGTTAGTGTTGCCAAAAATGAACAGAAATTGTAGCAATAATAGTTGTGTGAAATTTAAATATGTACTTACATAATATAAAATGACCAAACCATTCAAGGACTTCAGCATGTATTTAGTGATCTATTCCAAAGAGATTATGTATATAACTCTCTGCTTATTCGGTAGCCAAATAAAAATTCATAAATATGCTTGCTTGTGCACATATTTGCATGTAAATATGCATGTGTGTTTTTATACTCAGCTGTACTAGTACACAGAGTATTATAGTTTTGATTTCCTAACGGTGGATTGTAACAGAATGAAATAATCGAGATAGATATAGACTTATATATATCGAAATGATCAGGGTGAAAAGAGAAATCGATTGAGCCATGTCCGTCCGTCTGTCCGTCTGTGCGCACGATAACTCGCGCAAAAATTGAGATATTTTGATGAAATTTGAAATGTAAGTTGGTATCAAGACAGGAACGGATGGTATTGAAAATGGGCGAAATCGGACCATGACCACGCCCACCTCCCCTATATAGTAAAAATAGGAAATTTTGTATCTCAGTCACTAATAGAGCTAGAGTGATAAAATTTCACACACGTATTGAGCTCAGGCTCTTATGAAGAAATATGGTGAAATTTTGGAAAATGGGTGGTGCCACGCCCACTTATTAAGGGGCAAACATTGAAAGTTTTATAAGTCATAACTCAGAAACCGTTGAAGATATATCGATGAAATTTGGTAGGCGTGATATACTTACATAGGCAAATGTTTGGACGAAAAATTGCCAAAATCGGTTGATGACCACGCCCACTTTTATATATGGGTATTATAAGGTGACCTAGTAAAAACATTTTAAGCGATATCTCTGTCAAAAATGAAGATATATCATTGAAATTTTATGCAAGGTGTCCAACTATGGACATGAAACAATAAATACAAAAATTTTGGAAAATGGGCGTGGCACCGCCTCCTTTTAGAAGCAGGAATATACGAGATTTCTGAGCCCATAACTCGACAAATAATCGACATATTATGACGAAACTTGGTGTATACACTTTCACTACTTGTAGTAATACATGTTCAAAATTTTAGCGACATCGGTTGACGACCACGCCCACTTTTATATATGGGTATCATAAAGTGGCCTAATAAAAACATTTTAAGCGATATCTTTGTCAAATATAAAGATAATTCATTGAAATTTTGTGGCATGAGTTCTACAGTAGATCGGAAACAAAAAATAGAAAAATTTCGGAAAATGGGCGTGGCACCGCCTCTTTTCAGACAAAGGAATCAACGAGATTTCGGAGCCCATAACTCGACAAATAATTGAGATATTATGACGAAACTTGGTTTATACACTTTTATAACTTGTGTTAATAGACATGCAAAAATTTATTCAAATCGGTTTATGACCGCGCCTACTTTTTAACAAAGATATTTCTGGAATACCCTTTGGGAATTTGTAACGTGACATCTTTGTAACTAGAAGTCATAAAGGAATAAAATTTTGAGCAAAGAATAATATTCATATGCTTAGTAGGATGACTGATAAAAATGTTGAAAATAGGCGTGGTTACGCCCACTTTATGCAGCACTCGCTTTATATAAAATCCATCAAACGCAAAAAAACAATGAAAACATACAGCTGAGTATCTAATGTTCGATTCCACTCGAACTTAGGCTTCCTTACTTGTTACATATATTTTGCTAAACATTTTCAAGTTAACAATTAAAATTCTGTTAAAAATTATTTCAGCAAATCAAATAAAATTAAATGAAATTGATTGTATAGTTAATTGTATTTTTAATAAAATTAATTATTTCTCCGGATTCGCGCGATTGGATTTGTAAGGAGGTTTTCCGCCTGTTTTATGTCCGCCGCTTCCGGGAGGCACCACGTTATCGACATTCGCGCGATTTGATTTGTGAGGAGGGTTTCCTCTTATTTTACCTCCTTTGCCTTCGTCATCGGTGCTGGATTTGGCGACGTTACTAGGGTTCATGCGTAGGGACTTGTAAGGTTCTTTTTCCTTACCGCCTGCTTTGTCCTTTCCTGTGTCCATTCGAAATACGGTTTTGCCAACAACGTTGTCGATAAATTTTTTATTATCACCTGTAGCAGCCAAAATATTATCCGAAGCAGCAGCACCCGTATCACTTACTTCAGCAGCGGGTTTGTTGGTGTTGTTAGTCAGCGTGTTGTCCTTAGCTGCAGCCTGTTGAGCCGCCAACAGCAATGCAGCGACAAGGACAATTAGAGAAATTTTTAAAAACTTCATTATTTTGAATTTAGTTCACAAGTTGTTAGTTAATTTGTTGTGTTTAGTCTAAAATCAGACCTTAACTTTGAAAAGTGTGAAGCAGTGGCCCCCTTTTATACCCAAAATGCTACGAAAAAAACTTCTCGAAACGTGTATTAAAAAAAAAAATAAACAAAAGTTAACACGAGCATATTTAACGTTAATTATGGTTAATTGGTGTTTGAAAGTAAACATTTAAACCAAGAAATTTGACTAACGCAAAATACTATGCATGTATGTGTTGCAAATTTTTTGTGTTTTTTTTATTATTAAGGCAAACATTTTTTTTTTTTGCTTAAGTTCCCCCTTTTCTTGCTAAATAGAAGCTAATGAACTTTTTTGTTTACTTTTTTCCATAACCTTGAATTAAGCCGTGAACGCAGCCGTTATGACTATTGAAATTTGACTTTTCTTTAATTATGTATTGTTTTTTTTCTTTAACCTTAAAGCCATACTACACTACAGGCTTGCCGCTCCGGGCTTCTACTCCAACAATATACCTACACAACGTTCAACAGCGCCACAATTTCACCGCATTCATCGGTGCTCAACGGCTCCACTGTGTTAGAGCACATCATGGATTCATTGTTTTTGTTATACCTATTCCCCGATTACACCAATTATGATCACATTCACCAATTGCGATAATACACCGGATTCATAGTTGTTGTTTTTTTTTTTTTTTTGTCCACGGATTACACTGTTTTAGCGTACATACCTACAACATTTACCAAGTTTTTATTTTTATCGCTGGCACTAAAAAATAAAACTCCGGATTTTTGTGCAAATAAAATATTCGTCCAAATATAAATTTTTCTTTGGCGTTTTGTTATAAGAGGAATAAAACTCCCGTAGCCAGATTCTAGATTTCGCCATCGCCAAGACGCCAAAAATCGCAAAAAAATTGCAATCGCCAAAAATTATCCGAACTTTAGGCGATTTTTCTGAAATGCGATTCTGGATTTGATATCGCCAAAAATCTCCAACAAACATTGTAATACCTACCTCTACCACTGGGTAGAGTGCTCGCATGCTATGCCAGAGGTCTCGGCTTCAAACCCTAGTCCGAGCAAATACCAAAAAAATTTGTTTCTAATTAGTAAAAATCCAATTATTGGGTTTTTTACGATCAGCGGTCACCTCTCGGCAGTGGGCGGCATACTCTCCGAGTGTATTTCTGCCATGAAAAAGCTTCTCACAAAAAATGCATTCGCTGTTCGGAGCCGGCATAAAACTGTGAGGTGACCGTTGCTCTTAAAAAATCCAATAATTGGATTTTTACTAACGGCCTTATTCCGGTGTGGTAACATAATTTACTTTACTGGTGAAATAAAGAATCTGTTACTTTAAACACTCTTTTCGTATTCTGGCAGCAGAAGATTAAGTTACCACCTCAATACGTGGTAATATTTTGTTACCATTTTCAGCCCGATTCAATTCCGTTCGTATGGAAATGCTTTGACAGCGTTACCATTTGTGCCAGAATACCAATTGAAAAGATGGTAACAATTTTCAGCAACATAAATTACCAGTAAAGTAATTTTCCGGCAACGCTCGGAATAGCAGTGTAATTAGAAAAATTTCTTTGGTGATTGCTCGGACTGGGGTTTGAACCCGAGACCCCTGGCATAGCAGGCGAGCACTCTACCCACTGCACCACAGCGTTATTATAACAAATAAGTGGTAAAAATTAGTATGTTCAAAAGTTATTTATGTCCTTTTATCCGGGTTCATTTTGTTCATCGCTAAAAATGTGCTATAATTTTTAGCGATTTTTTATCATGCTTTTTTATGATAGCATCGCAAAAATCGCTAAAAATTGCTAAAATCAAATTGGCGAATTTAGGCGTTGGAGTTTTGGCGATAGCGAAAGCTAGAATCCGGGTACCGGTCCCTCAACGAAACATTTTTAATAAACTTCCGCTGCTCATACAGTTTATTCAGGTTAAACCGCAGGGAGAATAACGACAGCGGTGGCTGCGTCCCATGTAATTTTCTGAATTTCAAATGGAATTTTCTGAATTTCAAATGGAATTTTCTGAATTTCAAATTTAATTTTCTGAATTTCAAATGCAATTTTCTGAATTTGAAATGGAAATTCTGAATTTCAATTGTAACTTTCTGAATTTCAAATGAAAATTCTGAATTTCAATTGTAATTTTCTGAATTTCAAATGGAAATTCTGAATATCAATTGGAACTTTCTGAATTTAAACTGAAAAAGGTGTAGTATTATTCTGACTGGTATTCTTCTAGTATGAAGCTGATGTGTTGTCTACTGGTATGAAACTGAGTGGTATTTTTCTAGTATGAAGCTTATGCAAGGGAAGACAATTACCATCTCGTAGCCCATCGCCCCGTTAAAACTACCAGTTGCTTTCAAGTAAAATGGATAGTTGGGCAATTAGATGCCGACATTTTCAAACTGGTAGAATTGTAGTATGCAACTAGTTGTTTTGCCTGCAGGGTACATATTGGGTGAGTTTCTAAGACAAAGCTGCTCCACAACTGTTGAGTGTTTGTCTTAGAAACGCACTGTTGAGTAATTCCGCTCAGCTCAACAGTTGGCAACTTTTCGCCATTTTTTCCATCACAAATTTTGTTCGCTACTTCAGCTGGTTTTAGCATTTCTTGTGATGTGGATACCTGGCTTTAATCATTTCCGTGCAGTCACAGCGACATCTGGTTGTGAAACTTGTTAAACATTCAGTGTTTCATAGATTACATGTTTATCCCGCAAATACAAGCGTTGTGCATATATTTATGTAGAAATACAACACTTCA
The DNA here is from genome assembly GCA_960531455.1 of Urophora cardui. NCBI lineage: Eukaryota > Metazoa > Arthropoda > Insecta > Diptera > Tephritidae > Urophora > Urophora cardui. The sequence goes on from OY482671.1 coordinate 10,347,619, forward strand.
GCATATATTTATGTATGTAGATATAAAAATATTTTTCAAATACATTTTATTAAGATTTAACTACTTTTCTTTGTGTTCATTTATAATTAACTTATGTTGGAATTGTTAAATATGTGTAAATTTCCTAATTTGCAAGCGAGGGCTTTTCTACGCTTTTTAACCTAATATTGGCAACATTTTTCGCCCTCGCACAAAAAGCCAAAAAACTGCTGATTTTGACATTTCGTCAACATGCGGTAGGGGTGAGTAATGCCACGATTTTTTGGGAGTTGACACATAAGCACTGACTCACTAAAAAGAGTCGACTCACTGAGTTGGCACGATTGTGCTACAACACCTTGTGTTACAGCACGATTGTACTACAGCACATATTACTTTCGTGCTATTGTCAACCAAAAAGTGTTAGGGCCTTTTCACATTACTCGGTACGACATCGGATCGACATTTTTTGCTCGGTATTTTCAGCTTACCGAAACGATTCCGCGTTGCTGTGTTTTTCACACTTGTGGGAATACTTTCGGTGCGTAATCGGCAGAAAATAGGAAAACAAACATCGAAATTTGCAAAACAAAATTTTTAACTTCAACAAATCACTCAATAATAACAATAATGTCTTCTAGCGAAAACGAAGACATTATAACTTGCTACCTTTATAGCCGAAACGAGTTTTTTACTGACTTTGTTCTTCTTCTTTTATCACGCCGCAAAAATGTATGCAGTAATTCCTCAAATTTTACTGACCGGTCTTACCGCGTTGCGGTATACCGAATTTAATCCGCTCCGATTTCATGTATGCAACACTAATGTGAAAGTGCCAATTGAAATACATGTGGTCGGTAAGGTTTCGGTATACTTTCGGCAAAAACCAAAAATGTCGATCCGATACCGCACCGAGTAATGTGAAAGCGCTCTTACTGTGTGCTATCAGAGACTGTGTCAGTGAAAGAGTCGCTCCGATGATGAATTGATATTTGTACGAGAATGGCATATAAATCAATAATAGAATTGAAGTGATAGGTGTGGGTGGGCAAATATATGGAAAATTAATTAGTTAATTAATTAATGTCGTTTTTGTTGTTGATTATTGATTGAGATCTATGTAGCTCTGAGATATAGGGTATTTAGGGATTTTTGAGATGTTCATGATGTACACATATTGGGCTATCTGATGGATAAATAAAATACACATATGTGTGCCAATATAAACTTAGTTGATAAGATCAATTACAAATTTCAAATGAATGTATCTTTTTATATATGCACGATATACGATAATGGGTTAAAGTCCAAAAGTTGGGAAAAATCATCTAGCTTCTGAATATCATAACCAAATTTACCAAAATTAAGGGGAACAACCGAAAAAACCCCAAAATATGTGTCCATACAAAAACGGGTTTGTGTCCGAAAGTTAGTACAATTCATGCAGAATACACCTATATACACCAAATTTGCCTAAATCACCTGGAACAAATGAAAAAATGCATAAATAGGTGACCACCCCAATACCAAAAACCACCAAAATACACCAAGTGCCATACAAAGTAAGCATGCACATGACACTTAAATAAGAGGCGAAATCGAACGTGCCAGCGGAGTCGAGTGTGCTAATGAGTTAACATGCTATAAACGTGCCAGCGGAGTCAAGTGTGCTACTGAGTTAACGTGCTATAAACGTGCCAACGGAGTCAAGTATGCTACTGAGTTATAATTTTATCGTGAGGTGAGCTTGAGCGTGCAGCGCACTGATGGGAGCAGCGTTGCGTAATTCGAATCAATTTTAATTTCAAATCAACTTTCAAATAAAGAATCAACTCGATTCGTGATTCAAACTATTTTCAAATCAAAGATAATTTTTATTTGTGATTCATTTCTCAAAAGAATCAAAAATACCCTTTGATTCGTGATTCAAACCATTTTCAAATCAAAGATAAATTTGATTTGTGATTCATTTCTCAAAAGAATCAGAAATACTCTTTGATTCGTGATTCAAACCATTTTCAAATCAAAGATAAATTTGATTTGTGATTCATTTCTCAAAAGAATCAAAAATCTTTTTTGATTCTTGATTCAAAAAATATCTTTGATTCGAATCAAAAATTTTATTCGAATCAATAATTTGATTCGAATCAAAAATTTTATTCTAATCAAAAATTTATTTAGAATCAAAAATACTGTAGCATATCAGAAATATTCAAGTACATTCTCGGTAACTTAAAACACAAAAATGTATAAAATGCACCAAAAGTCCAATAACAGCCAAACTGTATGCTGACGCCAAATGTGTACATGTGTATGTATGTATGTACATATATACATATTTCTGATTGTCGTATTTACGTTTGTGCTACGCCGTACGTACACACATACATACGTATGTATGTATGTGCATAGGCACATTATTTGAAATAAAGTTTTGATTCAAAATAATTTTTTGATTCGAATCAAAAATTTTATTCGAATCAAAAATTTTATTCGAATCAAAAATTTGATTCGAATCAAAAATTTATTAAGAATCTTGATTCGAAATCAAGTTTGAATCAAGAATCAAAAAAGATTTTTGATTCTTTTGAGAAATGAATCACAAATCAATTTTATCTTTGATTTGAAAATAGTTTGAATCACGAATCAAAGGGTATTTCTGATTGTTTTGTGAAACGAATCACAAATAAAATTTATCTTTGATTTGAAAATAGTTTGAATCACGAATCAAAGGGTATTTCTGATTCTTTTTTGAAACGAATCACAAATAAAAATTATCTTTGATTTGAAAATATTTTAAATAAAGAATCAGAAAATATTTTTGATTAGTGATTCAGTCAAATCAAAATCACGCAACCCTGGATGGGAGTTGACACGGAGTCATGACTCAGTGCTGAGTTACCCAAGCCTAACATGCGGCAAATCGCATATTTTTCATTTTTGGTTAAGAGATTTGTTAAATTGTGAAATAAAAAGTTAATACATAGAAATATGGCTTACGATTTGAAAAAGGAATCTGATGTTAAGGAATATATAGAAAAACTTGGCATTGAATATCGGTTTGGTTGTTATTCAGAGAAAAAACCGGAAGGTAACTGATGTAGTGTGTTTTTGGCAACAACAACTGCATACATATATGCAATTGCTTATAAAAAACAGCAGCAACAACAGCAATTCGGTCATTGTCTTTGGGCTGGTGGATTGTTGGCGATTACGTGCCTAACCTCCCTCTTTGACGTTGCTGCATAGGCTGTTTCGCAAGAATTTGTTGTTGCTTTATTTAAATTAAATTTTCTTATTAATTCGCAAATTAACTGCTAATACTTACATATATTCTTGCCAGTTTGCCACCTGCTAGGCGATTATTTGGAGGGAATTAAGAAAGATTTTGAAAAGGCAGCCAAAGTTTATAAATCCACATGCGATGATTATGGTTATGCTAGATCCTGCTTCAAATTTGGCAATTACAGCTTTTTGGGCAAAGGCAAAAGTGGCAGTAAAGGGGATCCGCGTAGCGCATACTCATACTATGAGAAGGGTTGTGAGCTGAATGATGCGGATGCATGTTTACATTCTGGACTGCTGTTGGTGTCACGTTCCATGCATAAGGAAATTGAACGGAATGTGCCAAAGGTATGTTTGTTTTGACTCTCAAAACTTTTGAGGGCTCACATTTCCTTCTGTCTACCAAAAGCTATATCTCCAAAAGTATTAATGTTTTTCAAATGAATCTTTCAGGGGATGTTAGGCGAGACTTTTCTTCATCTAATTTTATTCCTTTCATATTTTACTATTATTAATAAAAGCAAATTGTTGTTAAATAAACTAACACCATTATCACCAATTTCTAAATTAAACACACACCTAATCCTTACTATATTTTCACACGTAGCTTTATTAAGCTGTTCGAAACACTTTCACACACTTTTTATTAATTTTATTTGCCGAATTTTACATTTTAATTGCTCGATCAACTGCTTTTGAACCTTTTCAATAATAATAATGGTCACCAACATATAATGGTGATGCCACACCTACCAAAAAGGTAAGTCACATGATAAGGTCGCATGCACAGTGCGCGATTCGGAGCCAATGAAATGTGTAAATAAAGGCGAAGGCCGCCTTCGCTGAAGGGTGTACTACGCAGAAGGACATCACCGTGGCGGTAGCCACGGTTAGGGCATACCTCCGGACGGATGGCGTAACCCAGGGTTATTTTTTAAAAGCGCGGCCGAAGACCGCCAACGCAGAAAAATTCAATACGCCCCAACTCGTTTACCACTGTGACGACGGCCTTATGAAATAGTCGACTGCGTGTGGCAACACCGGTGTTTCTATTTCATTGTTTCGCAGAGAAAAGTGAGGTAAAATATGACTTTTTTTGCAACTTTAACTACAAATTACTTAAAAACTATACATCTCCGGAAGCCAGGACTTTTGCATTTAGAATCAGGGGGATCTCCTCTACAAGGCCCAATAACTCTTTTTTTCCAACGCGTGGTAGACGGTTGGAAAATTTTCCCGACATTTTAAATTTTTCTTCCCTTTCCTTCCAGGGCATTGAATATCTCTCTAAAAGCTGTGACATGAATAATGCCACCGCTTGCTTTTACCTCTCGGGCATGCACATTTCTGGCGTGCAAAAGAAACCGGAAACGACACCATCAACAACGACAACAACCAAAGCTGCCGACGACAAGAACAACAAAGCGCCAGCAAAAGATGCCGACTATGTATTGTTGAAGGATATGAAGAAAGCATTTGACTTTGCATTCAAAGCATGTGAATTGCGTAATATGTACGCATGCGCAAATTTGAGTCAAATGTATGCGCGTGGCGATGGCACCGAAAAGAACGAAAAAGAAGCAGAGAAATATAAAAAGTTGGCAATGGAAATGCAGGATGAAGTGAAGAAGCAACAACAACCGCTCGAATTCCAACAAGGCTTGAAAATACCCAACTGAGTGTGTGGGCGCGCGCAAACGGGAGCATAAGCTAAGTAGTAGGCTATAAAGAAATATAGGAAATTATTAAAAGGTAAAAACAAAAAAAAAAAAACGAAAAACAAATGTTATACATATTTGGTTGAAATTTTGAAAATTTATTTAACATGTAAATAGTGAGCATTATTAAAAGGCCATAGTACCTAGTACTAACGGGTAACGGTGTGTTATTTTAAATTATTCACTTTAAGAAGAAAATTAAAAAGGCAAAAAAAGAAATATCCAAATTTCCTTTCGCGTTTTTATCTTTTTATTCTGCAATGCATGCATATGAACTGTTTACATTTTTTAATCATACTTGAAGGAAAATGTAATAAATGAAAGACAAGTTAATTTCTACATTTTATTGTTGTATTTAATTTACAAATAAAATGTATGATTTATGCATATTATTATTTAAAACCAAATAAAATGTTGGAAAATAGCTGTGTAGTTAGTGAAATAATACAAGAGAACTTTATTGTGAATATTTTTCTATTTTTTTCGTTTTTTTTTTTTTATTTAAGTCAGGGACCGTAACGATTATCATTTTTATAAAAAAAATCATTTTTAATCGTTATAATTTGATTTTTATTTTTTCGATCAAAAATAATTTTTATTTCTGGATTTAAATTTTTCCGATGTAACGATCGATATTTTATGATTTTTATTTTTTCGATCAAAAACAATTTTTATTATTGGATTTCAATTTTTCCGATCAACTTTAATAAATATTTATTTATTATCTTTTTCGATCATAATAAACTCTAAAACAGGGACGTAACGGTTATGAGAGAAATGGGGTAAAAGTCATATATAACCATTATCAAGAGAAAAAAAATTTTTTTGGTCCTTAATAACCATTATAACAACCAAAAAACTGTTTTGGGCTTGAATAACCGTTATGGCAACCAAAAAACTGTTTTGGGCTTGAATAACCGTTATGGCAACCAAAAAACTGATTTGGGCCGTTATTCAGATTTTTATTTTTTTTTGGTCAGCTATAAAAATCAAACCTATTTATTTGTCAATATTTCTGGACGATATTAGTATCAAATGAAAGGTGTTGAGCAGGGATTGTAGCTCTGATTACCTCTTTTCATTTGATACCAATTTGCTTAAAACATTCCAGGGCATCCGGGTCCACTTTTTCACCCATAACTGGGAACCCGACCTACGAATCTTAACAAATACACCTCTATGTAATAGCCCTGCTCAACACCTTTCATTTGATACCAATATCGTCCAGAAATATTGACAAATAAATAGGCTTGATTTTTATAGCTGACCAAGAAAAAATAAAAATCTGAATAACGGTTATTCAGGCCCAAAACAGTTTTTTGATTGTTATAATGGTTATTAATGACCATAAAAAATTTTTTCTCATGATAATGGTTAAAAATTCCCAAAAGAAGATAAAGGTTATTTTTGCGTAACCTTTTCACCACCCAAAAAAAATAACCGTTATTTTCGGTCCCTGCTCTAAAAACTTGTTTCTTTTGTACCATACGCTATATAATTAATGCGCTAACATAAATTTTGTTCTCAAATAGAACTGCGCCAATTTTCATTAAAATTGCTTGGAAAATGCGTCCATAATCGCCGTTGGAAAATTACTGAATGGGTGTTGTATGCTTTTGAACCGAACGAAACAGAGCTATGGCAATGTGCACGCATAGGTGTGTGCGTATGTGTATTCCAAACTTACCAAGCAATTCTGAACACAACATGCATAATGTTGGCAATCGTCAACTTCAGGCCATCAAATATAGGATTCGCTAACGTTTGAAAAAGTTTATTATGATCGGAGAAAAAATAAAAAAATATTGAATATTAAAGTTGATCGGAAAAATTTAAATCCAATTATAATTATTTTTGATCGAAAAAATAAAAATGATAAAATGTCAATCAAATTTGATCGAAAAAATAAAAATCATAAAATATCGATCAAGTTTCATCGGAAAATTTTAAATCCAATAATAAAAATTATTTTTGTTCGAAAAAATAAAAATCGTAAATAATGGTTATTTAAAAATTTAAAAAATAAAAATCTTCAGAATAAAGATGAGGTCATATTTGGATAGCATGTGCCAAAATCATTATATCGGCATACTTGCATGTTATTGTTTTTCATAATGATTTTTTCATCCGAAGAACTGAAAATAAGGGCACAGCCAGATGACGCAAGAAATTACTTTCAGAAAGCGAAAAATTCAAATTTTTGTATTTGTTTGTTTAAAAGCAACAAATACAAAAATTTGAATTTTTCACTTTCCGAAAGCAATTTCTTGCGTCGTTTGGCTGTGCCCTAACGATTAAAATCGGTCCCTGATTTAAGTTAATTCTTTTTCAAGTTTTTTTAACCGTTTTAATTTTAATTAATTTTTGTGTTTGCTTACTGTTCTACTTTTACACATATTTTCTTTTTTTCTTATAGCACATCCTTTTAGATTAAACCTTTTTTTATTTTTTTATTGTTTGTTTTTTTTTTTTGCTTAGAGCAACAGAAGTCGACGACAAGGGTAGAACTTTACAACCATGCTGTTGAAGATTTTAGTCTAAAATTATTTACCATAAAATTTTTTGAACACTAGAATCGGCCAGTTGTCGATCAACCCAATTTCAGAAAATTCTATGGAGACTAAAAAAAATTAAATTAAATTTTTTGTACATCTAATGACCAAAATCGATAGTCCTGCACTCGAGGATACGCAATATACACAGTGATGTGATGCGTAGGGAAAATTCCCTACATGTAGGGATTTTAGTCGGAAAAAAGTGACCGTGGGGAAAAAAGGACGGATTTTTATAAAATAGGTAAATGTAGGGATTTTTTTGGCAAAACTGACTGTCGATCTGGAATAATGAAAACGCTGTGAAGACGAGTTAATCGCGAATCCTTTAATGGCGTAATTGGAGACAAGCTGCCGTATCGTGAAGGCAAGCTTTAAGATCTTTTATTGAACTATCGGATAACACGATACTTTTTATCTGTGCATCAGAGCAAAAGATTTTTTATTATACATATAAAACTGTTAAATTGGAAAAATTTTATGAAAATGGTGAAGGTACACTTGAAGAAATTGAATTTTTATATCCCGAAACTTTCGTAAATCCTCCTTAATATTTCATCATATAATAATAAATATCCCTTATAGAAATATAAGGTATGTATATACAGCTGATTTGCATTATTCATATAAGAAAAAAACGTTCATTTACTGCCATGCATTTAATTCATTGTTATAACATGGAAATAACAAAACAAAAAAGTGTAGGGAATTTCGTGGGGAAAATTTGAAACAGGCGGTTTTTTTTCTTGCTTTGTAGGGAATTCCCAAAAAAGTGTCTACCATCACTGAATATACATAAATTTTGGTCTCGATTGGAAACGGTTAAGGGGTGTCGCCAGTGGTCGCATATGGTAATATTATTTTTTACCCCTATGCGACACCACTTAGCCATCTCTGATGGTGACAAAAATTTAAAACCCCTACAGAAGCATACAAATGCCTAATTTTAGCGATAGTGCGAAGAAAATGACCGAAAATGTAGGAAAATCTATACAATTTTGCTTACAGCGCCATCTAGGGAAAAGGTGATAAAAAAAAATAACACCGCAAATGAATTGCCCATTAAATTTGTATGCTTCATTCTGATGCCCGTGAATAAGGAATACATTTTTATTCATGTTATTCGCATTATTCTTGCAGGTCACACAAATGACTGGTTTTTCGGTTTCATAGGGTGATTTTGAGAATATTTTTCTGAATACGAACCAAGTATTTTCCCGAGTCCGAACCCAAATACTTAACCGAATATTTTTCCGAATACCTTCTGGAATCCGAACCCAAATACTTAACCGAATACTTTCCCGAATCCGAATCCAAATACTTAACCGAATATTTTTCCGCATCCGAACCGCATATTTTACCGAATACTTTTCCGGGTCCGAACCGAATTATTTTCCAAAACCGAACCGAATTATTTTCCAAAACCGAACCGAATACCCTTCTGAGTCCGAACCGAATACTTTCCCGAATCCAAACCTAATATTTTAGCAAATCCGAAACCGACTACTTTTCCGGGTCCGAAGCAAATACTTTTCCGAGTCCGAACCGAATACTTTTCCGAGGCCGAACCTAATACTTTTCCGGGTCCGAACCGAATTCTTTTCCAAAATCGAACCGAATACTCTTCTGAGTCCGAACCGAATATTTTCCCGAATCCAAACCGAATATTTTCGCAAATCCGAAACCGTATACTTTTCCAGGTCCGAAGCGAATACTTTTCTGAGTCCGAACCGAATACTTTTCCGGGTTACATCCGAATTCTTTTCCAAAATTGAACCGAATACTTTTCCGAGTCGGAGAGCCTCTTGCTCTTCAAAACCGAACATATGTATGTATGCACATACATACATATGTATGTAAATATGTATAAGCAAAAGAAGTATGTAGTTTGTAGTTTTCACTATGTTCTGGTCATCGGTTTTTAATGAAATTTCGCACCGTTCTATTAAAATACAAGGACATTTCCATTTTTAACATAACTTCCTTAATTACAGAGCCAGCGGCGGCTCTCCGAAATCGTTCAACACAAATAATAAAAAAAAATCGTTGATTTTAAAAAGTTTTTAATTTTGTAGTTTATTTACATTAAATTATTGAATACAATTTTTCATTTAGCTTAGCACGCAAAAAAATAAGAAAAAAGCAAAAAATAAAAATAAAAGAAATTATTTAAAACAACGCTAAGCAAAAACACAAAACCAAAAACTAAAAGAAAAATATGTATGATAATACAGCTTACATATTTATAAATAATATATAGTAATAATACCCTTGTACGTACAACAAAAATAAGGAAATAGTACAGTAATGTGCAATTAATTAGCAGAGAGTTACATAAATCAACTCGTCGTTACTTAAAAACGTTAAAGAATTAACAGCTAATAATTTTTATTTTATTTTTTGTTTAGATTGTTTTGTTCTTGCTTTTTTGGCTTACAGTTTTATGCGACAAAAAAAAAGTGCTCACTTCTCTTTCTATCAATCAGTTTGGGCACTCGATGTTGTTGTTTCGTTTTTTTTTGCGAATTTATGCGACTGAAACGTTTGCTATAACTCTCTATCTCTCTCTCTCTTTCATTTACGCTTTCATTTTGGCTTGTTCTCTCTCTATCTCGCTCTGCTCTTTCACTTTCACATCGCACGCCTCACGCCCTCCGCCTCTCTCCGTCCACTCTCTCGCCTTGCGCACCACCGTCAACTCACGAACGTCCGCACGTCGGCAAATTAACCCGAAAGAATACATTCAACTCTATCAGCGATGCGAATATCATAAATACCAAATACATAACCAAACAGGCCATGCCCACCCTTCGATCCAATTTGAATTTATTAAAGGAGAATGTTATATAGAGCAGAAAGAGTGTAGAGAGTAACGTTATGGCGGAATATTCCAAGCCGGCCGAATTAATGCCAACATAATTTTGGCCCTCCTGTATGGGAAAGAAGACAGCTTTGATGAGCCATGGTACGCCGAGACAGAGTAGAATATCGAAGGTGTTCGAACCGATTGAATTGCAAATGCCCATGGAACCGTGACCTGGAAAAACAAAAAGACGCGAAGAGAGAGAGAGGGAGAAGGAAAAAGAGAATTAATGGTAATTTTACGCAGGCGAAGCAGCTCAAACGGTAACAATAAAACATTTCTACGAGAAGATTTTTGAGTGCATTTGTAAATTGCAACTTCCGCGCCTCTGTTACGAGCTTTTACATTATTCCACGAGCTTTTACTTACCACGTTTTGCGACAATAACACTAGACACTGCTTCCGGTACGCTTGTGCCCGCAGCTAGGAATGTAATACCCATAACCGAATCTGGAATTTTTAAGGTGTCACCTGCAAGTGCAAGCGCATAACAGAGGTTCAATACATAGTATTAGGTATTACGAAGTTTAAAACAAATAAAAATGCCTCTCACTCACTCCTTCTCTCTCTCACGCGCGCGCGCGCTCTACTCACCAATTATCGTTATCATCCATGCCACCACATACGACAACGAACCAATCCACACAATGCACATAATGAAGGTCAATGGAAAAATTTTATTATTTTTCGTTTTCTTACAATCCGGTATCGCAATGCGAAAGAGCAAATGAATTGGCCAAATTATTAACCAAGTGAATTGGGCAAAGCAACTTTTATCTTTTGGATAATGCAGCAACCTATAATGCTCCTCTTCATCCTCCCCTTCCTCCTCTGCGGCGCCTAAACTACCTTCCGCATGACCATCAACATTTGCATTTACAGCCAAATTCGCATTTGCAGCCGTAACGTTGGCCATCGTTGATGATTGTTGATGTGGTGGCGCTGCTGCTGTTGCTGGTGTTGTTGTTGTTGGTTGTAATTCCAACGCAGTCGATTTATCCGTCGTTTTCTCCATTGCAATTGTTAGTGTTGTTGTTGTTGTTGGTGTTGTGGCTGTCGATGATTGATGTTGTTTGGTATCGAAGGTTGCGGTTGATTGTTGTTGTTGTTGTTGTTGCATAGCTGCACTTGTTTGCGTTGTTGCATTTTTTGTATTCGAATTCGTCGAACTGGTGGTGTTGCTGTTGGTGGTGGTGGAATTGTTGCCACCACTTTGTTGTTGCTGCTGCAGTGCTAGTGGAGGTGGTGATGCGGTCGGTTGCACTTTGGGCGGTTCATTGTTGACGCCACCATTTAATTGAATTGTGGAGAGTTTGTGACAAATGCGATTCTCGACGAGGTCTACAAAAGCAAAAGTGGGAGTGCAAAATTAAGGGAATATTAGTGTTTAATGAGAAACATTTTTTTTATGTGAACAAAATAAAAACCGTGCATGAGTTCAAAATGCTAGAAAGTTGGGGTTTTGATTTTAGTATGTGAATGCCCTGCTCAACACCTTTGATTTGATACCAATATTGCTTAGAAATGCTAGTGATTATACATATGTATATGCGTACAAAGCTACGTAAGGGTACATACCAGGGGTGGGCATAGTGCATTCAATTTTGATTGCATTCAGCCTTGCATTCTCCAATCACTGATGAGTGGTAGTGAAAATTTGATTTGCACTACCATTCAGTAGTGAATGGTAATGCAAATGTGGCTTGCATTCAGTAGTGAATGGTAGGTAATGCAAATGTGGCTTGCACTACCATTCATTGCATTCCCACTACAAGTATGATTTGTGAAAACCTATGATCGTAGTTTAGGCATGAAGTAGCCAATCTATTTAATAACGGGAAGTAAGTTTGTGAGATATTCTACACATGGAATTAGCTTAGAAAATTGATAATTTTATATTAAAGATGAAATGTGTTTATGTTTTTTAATTAATGTTTTTGTGTAGTATGAAGCTTCAGCTATCAGATCATGTCAAAAATTTTCAAATGAATTCGAAAAAATAGGCGAATTTCCAATATTTTCTCAACAAATGCCATATGCAAAATACCTCTGTGAGCCACTGTGTAAGTATAAGTACTTTTTTACCTACGTGTTTAAAAGAAATTTATTAACAACCTTAAAACCTATTGATATACACAGGACATATTGCAATGCCGCGTTGGTTTCCAATCAGTTTTCTAAGCCTTATTTCATGTGTAGAATATCCCATAAACTTCCTTCCCGTTATTAAATAGATTTGCCACTTAATACCTAAACTACGATCATAGGTTTTCACAAATCATACTTGTAGTGGGAATGCAATGAATGGTAGTGCAAGCCACATTTGCATTCGCATTCACTACTGAATGGTAGTGCACTTTGAATGGTAATGCAAAAATGCCCATCCTTGGTACATACATATCGCTAGCTTAGCATGCAAACTGTGTAAGTCCACTTTTATGAAAAAGTGTACACCACGCTAAACAAGTCTATGATACTTGTCATATTTCTACGCGTTGTTATTCAGTGATACGCAAATTGTGTAAGTCCAAAAAACGAAGAAAATTGTGTAAGTCCAAAATATTTACATGAACAGAAAATTTTTTTTTCATCTCGAATTTTTTTTATTTTTTTGTCTCTCCTAAAAAGTTTAAACAAAGGACTTACACAATTTGTACTCTACGCTAGCGATATGTAAGTATTCTTACGTTATTTTGGGATCAGATGAAGTTTAATCTGACATTCGCCTATGCGCCTACCTTCCTAAATTTGCCTCGACAAGTGTCAGCTGTTTACGGATTTACGACACCACTAACAGCTCACATGGATAGCGACAAAGTAACGATAAGGTTAACGATACTGAAATACTAATAAGCATACCTGGGTAATACTGAGTAGTAATTGGCCTATTGCGTACTTAAATACTTTATATTTTGATCTGAAGTAATTAGTCCGTACTAAGTACTTTCAGAATATTCAAGTACAAGTACAAGCAATTGGAAAAGAATTGAAGTTTTAGCAAATACTTCAAAGTACTTGAAAAGAATTGAAAGTACTTGAATGGAATTGAAAAATGTACTTGAATCGATTTTTCAATTCTTTTAAAGTACTTTGGTATTTGATATTACACAGGTCTGCTTATAAGTCACCAATGTCTGAACCTTTAGTAACGCCAATCTTGGCGTTAATGCAATGGAGCGGCACCTCGCAGTGTTACCCTATAGTAACTAACCTACGTTATTTGGTCAAATGCATCATGTTCGTTTGAATGGGAGATATCGCGCTCCTTGCCACTGTATCACTGTCATCGCAATGACAAAAAATACTAGAGTGTCACTACTGTCGAAACTCGACAGTTTTTCTAAGTGTTTTCTTAGCACTCAGGTGCGATTATATGTACATACATATCAGACCTGTAAAGTGCAATTACCAGTACAAGTACAATACCTCAGTTCTTCAAAATTCCAGTACCAGTACCAGTACAAGTACTACTGAAGTACTTGTACTTATTTGGTACTTAGTACCAGTATATACTGAGTATTTTACAGGTCTGATCATAATAATATAATACAATGGCGCTATTATAACTCTGACGAGTTTTATGGCCGAGCTTCTCTCCCAATTCGAGGTGTGCTCCTTTTTGTTTTTCCTACTAATTGTGTGGACCTACAGTTTAGGCCGGCTCCGAACGGCGAATGCATTTTTTGTGAGAAGCTTTTTCATGGCAGAAATACTCTCGGAGGGTATGCCGCCCACTGCCGAGAGGTGACCGCTGCTCTTAAAAAACCCAATAATTGGATTTTTACTAATTAGAAAAATTGTTTTGGTGTTTTGCTCGGACCGTGGTTTGAACCCGAGACCTCTGGCATAGCAGGCGAGCACTCTACCCACTGCACCACAGCGGCCACAGGTCTGATACATATATACTATTTTTTTTAATAATGTTTTTTGTTATGCATTACTACTTGCAACTATCTTGTTATTGTTGCTTTGGTTTGTTGTTGTGGTTATTGTTGCTTGTCTTCGTAATTTATCTACTTCTCTTTTTTTCTATATCTCCCCTTTTCTGGTACTTCCTTCCTGGTTACATATCGTTGGCTTCGTGAGCAAATGTGCTAAGTCCAATTTTTATCAAAATTGAGATTTTAATACAGTAAGATAGTACAACTAAAAATACATCGTCTGCCAAAAAGAAGTTACCATAATGTCTGTTTTGCATGGTGTAATGCAGTGTTATGCAAATGTGCTAAGTCCATAAAAATTTTTTTTTTCAAAAATCTACGTGCTAAGTCCAGGCACGGTAGGCAGGAAGCGACGATAGGTTGCATGAAAATGTCGAGAAAAAAGGAAAGTGGGGTTGTGTTATGTGATGTTTATAGATGAAACATCCGTTGAAATTAAAATCCGAGCTGCTCCTTTTTCAAGGATATCCACATTTTTTGTTTTTTTTTGAAAGGATCAAATATTGAGGAAATCCAAAATTCGCCACTGTCCAAATTTTTCCGATTTCAATACATTATTTGGTCGCTAAGGGATACAAAACAAGGTATTAAAAAGAAAAAAGGACACCTGTAGTGGAAAAATCCAATGTGAACAGGACCTAAAGGATAACCACTGCAATATAAAATAACACAAAAAGTACCCACTTTAATTTGCGTATAACTCCTAAAATGTTAACTCTACGTGAAAATTCCTTATAATATGTTTCATTCAGAATAAATAAAGGAATATTTCTTTGATATACAATTTTGATGTACCTGCAGTGGTTAATGCACTTTGGTCCATCTAAAGTGAAAATTTCAAAAAAAAAAGTACTTTTTTTTATGGTGCTATTTTAAGTTCAAATATTTTTCTAGTTTATGTAAATATTTTAATCTAATGATCCAATTCTCATTCTTACATATCTATACGTTAATATTAAAAAGAATTAGAGCTGAAATACGCGCTAGCTGTGCAAGGTGGGCGGTAAGCAACAATAGGTTGCATGAAAATATCGAAAAAACGATGGCCGGCTAAAAACTTACGTAAAATGATATTCTAGTCTACTTCATAAAGATACAGCAAGCGTGAGTAACATCTCCAACATTTTTTCTAACGAGAATTAGTACCGGCGCACAGCTAGGCACATATTCGTTGGGCCATCGTTTTTACGATATTCCCATGCAACTTATTGTTGCTTCCCGCCCACCGTGCACAGCTGGCGCGTATCTCAGCTCTAACTCTTTTTTAGTATTAACGTATAGATATGTAGCAATGAGAGTTGGATCATTAGATTAAAATATTTACATAAACTAGAAAAATATTTGAACTTAAAATAGCACTATAAAAAAAAACGTACTTTTTTTGAAATTTTCACTTTCACTTTCACAGATGCACAAAAGTACATTAAGCACTGCAGGTACATCAAAATTGTATATTAAAGAAATATTTCTTTATTTATTCTGAATGAAACATATAATAAGGAATTTTCACGTAGAGTTAACATTTTAGGAGTTATACGCAAATTAAAGTAGGTACTTTTTGTGTTATTTTATATTTCAGTGGTTATCCTTTAGGTCCTGTTCACATTGGATTTTTCCACTACAGGTGTCCTTTTTTCTTTTTAATACCTTTTTTTGTATCCCTTAGCGACCAAATAATGTATTGAAATCGGAAAAATTTGGACGGTGGCGAATTTTCGATTTCCTCAATATTTGATCCTTTCAAAAAAAAACAAAAAATGTGGATATCCTTGAAAAAGGAGCAGCTCGGATTTTAATTTCAACGGATGTTTCATCTATAAACATCACATAACACAACCCCACTTTCCTTTTTTCTCGACATTTTCATGCAACCTATCGTCGCTTCCTGCCTAGCGTGCAGGTGGAAATAAGAAATTATTAGTTTTGTAGAATGATATAGAATTATTACTACATTGCTTTAATAAGCATGGCTTGAGACTGTAAACGTTAATTATTTGCGGGTGTGGCTAGCTTTCCCACCAATTTGATATGCAAACTAGTTTGCGATACTTAAGTATGTTCAGATTGCCATAGAAGACTTACATTTTTAGTGTCGCATATGGTAATCTGAAATTTGACCCCCTTGAAACACCAGTAAACCGTCATCAATCGGGACCAAAATTTATATTTGTTATCATTGGGTATAGAAGTATTAATTTTGGGTATTAGATAATTAAAAAAAAAATATTTTGATTTTTTGACCCTTCATAGAGTTTTCTGAACTTTGGCCCCAATGCGCCACGCCTTAACCGCCACCAATCGGGACCAAAATTTATGTGTGATATCTTTGACCATGTTACTACAGATTGAGGGGGTGATACAGTAAAATATCGTTAATTTGAATTTTAAACGCACTCTAATGTACAATGTACATTGTACATATGTCATACTTCTGCTTCTTTTTTAATGCCCTTTTTAGTTTCACCAAAGAATAAACAATTGTTTGTTCTGTGGTTTCACGTGTGCATATGTTTGTATGTAAAAAAAATACGTTTACGCAGTGTAGGCGCGTTTTAGGACACAAAAGGTTAATGTTGTAATAGACGCTTTCGATTCACAATTTCTCTGCTCGCTATAAATTTCTATTCTATCTGTCAAGTTTATATGTGAATGGGAGCGAACAGAGGGAAATTTTTATCGATCAGCTAGCAAGTATGGCTACTACTACTCATTATGGGTTCGAGCATCTTTGTTCGATCCGACCTCGCTTATTCGATGGCGAATCGAAAACGCCAAATATAATTAATATTAATAATATAGTTTAGTAGTTCATATAT
The DNA here is from genome assembly GCA_960531455.1 of Urophora cardui. NCBI lineage: Eukaryota > Metazoa > Arthropoda > Insecta > Diptera > Tephritidae > Urophora > Urophora cardui. The sequence goes on from OY482671.1 coordinate 10,364,773, forward strand.
GTACACTTAACTTAAAAGGTATGCAGATACTTGTGTAGAAATGTTTGTAACCATGTTTAAGTGTTAGTTATAGTAAATTTAAAATTATGTATTTATGTATACATATATTGTCGTACCATACGAAAACCAGCATACGATTTTTTGTGGTTGACGAATACAAGCACATTCAATTTTTGGCTGACGAAAACTATCAATTTCGTATAAACAACAACAATTTTAATGTAAAAATAATATATAATTACTGCTACTTTTCGTCTGCCAAAAATTTAAAGTTCTTCTGTTCGTCAGCCAAAAGTCGAACTTGCTAGAGAATTTTTTAATTGCCAGCCTTCGTCAGAAATTTTAAATGTGCTAGTTTTCGTATGGTACGACGATATTTAGTATGTATGTATGTCTGTAAAATATATGGCCATCCACCTGGTTCTTTATCATTGCTGTTCTTTGTATGTATGCTGCAATTGGATGAACGGCTACGTGTGCGGGCCTGTTTAACGCCACCTAAATTTTGTTGTTGTTGTTGATGTGTGTGTTGCGAAATATTTAAAACAACAAAAAAAAGCAAAAATGAAAATAAACGCTGTATGAAAAGTGTATTTGACGATTAGGATTATATGTATGTATTTAGCTGTCAAAAAAAAAGCAACAAGTATATGTATTTTTGACGTTTATAAGCATAGGTATACCAATTATATCAAAAGTAATTGAAATGCTCATACCTTTTGCACACTTTTGAAACGTTTTATCAAAATACATGACTGCCAAATAAACGGCATACAGCGATACCAATATTAGCGCCTCATACCACTCGACGCGCTCATCGTGCATCACGCAAATTAAAATGGCGACAGTAATACCGTAAGCTATGCTGTCGCGCGTCAATGGCCACCAATCCAGCGGTATGGTCTACGCAGGGAGAGTGTGAAAAATAAAGAATAGCAAAGCGTAAAAAAGAAAGTGACGTACTTATACATATAAGAAAGAAATGCAAGCTTTTAACTGTTAACTGACAATACAAGTTGTCAACTGTCACATTTGCTCGCTCGCTATACTCACCATACCCGCACCAATGCCACAACACGCTGCCACCGCCAATATATTAAAAACCGCCGAACCAACTATGGTGCCAACGCCAATATCGCCCTCTGTTATAAATGTGCCTATCACATTGACGAAAAGCTCCGGCGCTGATGTGGCGGCAGCCATAAATGTGGCGCCAGCAACATCATTTGACATATTTAACGCTGTGTGTGTGTGTGTGTACGTGGTGAAAACAAAATGAATGACAGTTTTAAGTAAAAAAAAAGTTGAATAAAACAGCAAACGATATTTACAGAGTTCGATTAATCGTTCGATTGCTTCTTCGCTTTTTTTGTTCGCTTACCTGCGCATATTTTTTCGACTGCGGGCACAAAATATTCATCACAAACTACCGCTAATGCTACAAATAAATATAAACTGGCTATTACATGAAGTACAACAGCACCTGATTGCCTTTGCGCTTCGGTGAATAGATCTTTGGGGAAATCATCGATGGCGGGTTGTGTGCAATTTATGTCTGGAAAAAATTGAAAAAAAAAAAAATAAAAGTATAAGCACAAAACGATTTAGTCTACTTGAGCGAGAAAATTGGCATGGCTGATATTTACATTTAAGATCAAAGCATAACTAGATCACTTGTATATCCACACGCGACTCTCTGAGAAAGTGTGACTAAATAGAACTAAAAGAATGAATTCAATGCACGAAATCCGCATTGTATTTCATCACCCAACTGTGGAGTCACATCTTGCAAAATGTAATTAGGCCCCCTCTATCGTATCACAAGGGACTACAGAGGCCTATGTGTACATTCGATTTGAAGCGTAAATGCAGGCACTTCAAACCAGCCAACCTGACCTAATCCAACTCCCAATAAACACAAAAGCGAGGATGGTATCGTGGCAAACTCGAGATGAATTCGCGGAGGCGAATGTTATTTTTCGGATTCGTATCGAGTTCGAGATGAACTCGAGAAAAATCAATTTATCGCAATAGTATTTATTAATTTTGTTGGATCTTGCTTTACACGAAGAAATTTCCTGTAGGGCTTTAATTTACTCTTTAAAACTCCACTCGAGAAATTTAAAAGTTCGGATGATATCTTGGGGAATTCGAGGCGGATTCGCAGAAGAAGATTTTCAAGAATGTATTCGCCAATGATCCCAAATCTCGAATTGCCAACGATCCGAGAACATAAAAATGCGCGAATCGCTAATGAGAGGTGACTCACCTGGGAATTCGGATTTGCCGATCTATCGTCGCGAACTATCGCCGCGATAATATAATCAGAGAAGCGAACTCGTCTCGAATTCGAGGCAAATCCGTTGTGTTTATTGGGCAATGATCCCAAATCTCGAATTGCCAACGATCCGAGAACATAAAAATGCGCGAATCGCTAATGAGAGGTGACTCACCTGGGAATTCGGATTTGCCGATCTATCGTCGCGAACTATCGCCGCGACAATATAATCAGAGAAGCGAACTCGTCTCGAATTCGAGGCGAATCCGTTCTGTTTATTGGGCTATTATTATTATTAAAAATTCTCTGCTTAAGAGAGCTTTTCAAGCTATTCAAGCCTAGCGGCAAAGTGTAGTGATTTATCGTTATCAGTGTGGTTTAAAAACTGCCAAGTTTACCATGCCGAAAAGATCTGTACATTCAACTAAGAAAATCAGTTTCAGCGAATAAAAATCCAGCGACTGCGTTGGATAGGTCAAGACGTGCGTATGGATGGAGTGTGGATGCTGCGGCCCGGAAAGTTCTTCTATCGAAACCCGCTAAAGGCAAAAGAAAACGGGAGACTTACAGCGCGTTGAGTAGATCAGGTGAAGAGTGACTCGTTCACCGCGTTGAGTAGATCAGGTGAAGGGTGACTCGTCCACCGCGTTGAGTAGATCAGACGAAGAGTAACTCGTCCTGCCTTGGTATTCCGAATTGACGCCAGGTAGCATGAAACAGAAACGACTGACGCGCTTTATTAAAATCGTCTAGACAGTTACGCATCAATTAAAAGAAGAAAATCAGTTTGGTGTTGAAGGAAAACAGAAAAAAGCACTTTCACTCATCACACGCCTTTTTACGCCTATCGCTAGCTACAAATACGAAATCATAAAACTATTTGTGAATCAAAGAATCACTCTACTGAATCACTTCACTCTTGCAAACAAGTGCTACCTTGAACTAAGTAAGTGGACAATTGAAAAATGAAAGCAACTCTCTCGGCAAACAACAATCACGCTTTACAAACCGCTCAACCCTTTCTACACCATTTCCAGATGAATTTTAGAAAGCGTCAACTGGATTTTAGAAACGACAATTGGATTTTAGAAAGAGAGAATTGGATTTTAGAAATGTCAACTGGATTTTAGAAAGCGTTAAAAGGATTTTAGAAAACGTAAATTGGATTTTCGAAAGCGTGAATTGGATTTCAGAATGTGCGTGTAAAATAAATTTTACACAGAATTTTTCGAATAGAAATTCTTTATTGCGTATGAAATTATAATGTACATACCCATTAAACATTTTCTGAGTGCTCATAATTTATGAGTCCGATATGAATCCTAAATATGTAATAAATATGAGCCTCATAATTATGGTCAAAATTGAGTCATATAAGAGTCCGACATGATGAAATTATGAGCTTAGAAAAATAACCAAGAAAAGCAACTTCAGAACATAAATTCATAATTTTTATGTGACATATTTTATTGTATCAAATAAAAAACTGAACTTATATTAATATAATATTAAACTACTGATACTATACCACCTTTTAAAAATACATATTTAGGTAAGTATTTATTAAATACATTATTGTGATCAGTGCTTTGAAATATTAATTGCTTCGCTGTGCCGAAAAAATTAATTAATTTGTTGGTTCATTAAAATTTTTTTGCTTATTCAACACTTCTTAATTATTTATTCAGAGTATGTCAACTATATAAATGTCGAGAGGAAGTGACCGCCGTACTGCAATTAGAATATTGCATTCATTGCAAAAAACAACATATACCTATGGCAATGATTGATGAGTCACAACCCATGAATCAGTCTCAACAATGTTCTATAGAAGCCCCAACAATCATTCGAAATCCCCAATATTCGTGAACAACAATGGAATCTCCGATAAGTTCAGCAGAAGCTACAATAAACTCACGTCCTCCGGGGTATACGTTAAATACAATAGGATCTCCGATAAAGTCAGGTTGGTTGATATAGTATCATACAATATGGGGAAGTGATGATATTTTTCTGCTAGGTCTACATATGTATATAGTCTAGAAGAAATATATATTCGCTTCCCAGGTATTCTTTAGTGTCTAATATTATTTATCCTCTAACTTACATATGCACATTCTAGGCAGCGCTTACAATTTAGAGACCAAATTGGATATGTGCCAAAAGGAAATCATAATGAAATGGATTTCAAAAAGTACACCGTAAAATGGTTTCAAACGGCACGGGACCGTGTACATTACAAGGCAAAACATGCACCATTATTTAATATAATTGCTTAGTAAATACAAGAAATATTTATATAATTAATTTTTTCTTTAAACTTGTGGTTATACGCTAAAAATGTTATTTTATTAACCTTAATTTAAAAATTTGCTTTAATCTCTGTTTGTTCTTTCCATAAGATTATGAAAACTACCAGCTTTCATTAAAAAATTAAATAAACAATAAAACTTGTGTAATGGAATTAGTTGGATATACAAAAGCTAAGTAAATAAATTAGAAAGGCTAAATAAAGAGGAGGCTGTTCGGAGCAAAATAGGAGTCCAAAATGTGCCTTATATGAGCCTAATAAGAGGCATAAATGACTCCGAAAACAAAGCTATAAGAGTCTTGTATGAGTCCAAACCAGGCTCAGATAGGAGGTGAAATATGAGATTATTATGAGTCAAATAGGAGTCTTTTATGACTCTTATTCAGGCTCATATAATATATGAAATTAGGCTCATATCGGACGACCACCTTAAGTACAGAAAAACATACATTTCGGACTCCAAAATGAGCTCATAATGAATTTAAACGCTCCGGTTTAGGATTCCTTTCTGACTCTGTTATGACTCCGAATGTTTACTGGGTAAGCCGCTTTCGATTCACAATTTCTCTGGTCGCTATAAATTTCTATCTGTCAAATTTATATGTGAATGAAAGCGAGCAGAGGGAAATTTTTATCGACCAGTTAGCGAGTATGGCTACTACTCATTATGGGTTCAAACATTTTTGTTCGATCCGACCTCGCTTGTGTGATGGCGAATCGAAAACGACAATATTGTACGTAATTATATAAATTTTCGAAAATCCAATTAACAATTTGTAAAGTCCAATTTCCCTTTTCTAAAATCCAATTGACATTTCTAAAATCCAATTATCCCTTTCTAAAATCCAGTTCACGCTTTCTAAAATCCAATTCTCTCTTTCTAAAATCCAATTGTCGTTTCTAAAATCCAGTTCACGTTTTCTAAATTCCATCTGGAAATGGTGTAGATACTCATGTACAATGCAAGATCATAGACGATATCAATATCACTGGTGGGATAGCGCTCGTTGTAACTATTCAAATGAAAAGGTTATTCGGAAGATTTATGAAGATTTTTTCGTTGCTTGGCGACGGCGCCACTAACGAAAAAATTGAACGATGTGTAACGAAATATACCGTATAGTACTATATGAGTTTACGTAGATCTTTTCTTCCCATGTTTGTAGCTATACGAGGCTCATTTCCGTTAGGTTACACTCATACAGAATTGATGTATGGATGTACTTGATTTGTGCTCTGGTTAATCCCACAAAAGGTTATGCAGTGGAATATTGTTGGTGCACCTCTTACGAGTATTGCAGGCCAGTCCACCGACCCTTTTCGATGTTATCTGCATCTTAACAAACAATGTACAAGCCCAAAAGCTCTGATGGAGCCGCATAGAAGTGCAGAGCCCTTAAGATAATCTAACTAATCGATAGAAAAGTGAATACCCCTTGCTAACAAAACAACATTTTCATAAGTACTTTTTGGCTCACAATTTTTTGTGCATTGCGGCAACCAACCAAAAAAAAAAAACATCCACTATTTGTAAATTAAGCCACGAACTCGAAGTCCTTCAAATTGTTCAATGAGGATACAGAACAGTGTTTGATTTAGAAAAGAGAACTCACTCCATCGTATTACCGCCTAAAAACAAAAGTCATGCGTAATAAATTAGTAAAATGCCAAGCAATTATCATCAACGCTTACGAGTACTAAGTAGTCAAAGGCATAGTGGCGGCAAATTATCAACATAATTAAAACGAGTGAAAAAAAAAATTAATATAAAAATGCAATGTAATTGAAATGAACTAAAAATAAAGTAGACAAAAAAATATGCAATAGTAAATAATAGCAAAATGACGACACAAACAATTAGCGAACGCAGGAAATGCTATTTGATGCCACTAGTAAATTCTAGTAAAAAATATTTGCATGAAAGTACTTACATACATACATACATACTAAAAAGAAGAGTGTGGTTTAAGACTATTAGGATGGATCGGCAATCCAAAAGGCAGAAAAGAAAATTAAATTTGGCGGTAATGCGAATTTCAGCGAATAAAGACTAAGCGGCTGCGCTGGGCAGGTCATGTCGTGAGACAAGAAAGTATTTCTATCGAAACCCGCTGAATGGAGAAGAAACAGGGAGACCTCCACTGCATTGGAAAGATCAGTGGGCCTATTCTGTAAACAATTTGCGACAATTTTCGGATCGGTATCGTAAATTTGCGATTATGCTATTCTTTACGATATTTCGGTCGAATTCTATAGTATATTTTGACAGATGTTTCCGATAATCATCGCAGCGATATCGAGGGAAATTTTTGTGTCGGTAGATTTTGCGATTATCGGTCGCAAAATAAGTTACAGAATTCCAGCACAGGTGGACAGTGATGCTGACTCTATAGGTATTCGCAAGTGGCGCCATGCTGCACGAAACAGAAATAGCTGGCGCGCTTTATTGGACTCGGCGAGAACCGTCTAGACGGTTACGTGCCAATTATGTAAGTCCGAGATGCTTAGAAAAACAAGCGACAATCGCCTTCATTGCAAAATTCAAAAGAAGTCGAAAAGTTGACTCGCTACACCACTATACTCAATCGACATGTTTTTGCTAGAGTCGGCAGTGATTTCGATTAGTGATGGGCGAGTTCGGGATGTTTTAGGAATTGCCTCGATTGAAATGAAACATGAGAAAGAGAGGCCAGCGTACGAGCAACAGATAAGTTAATAACAAAAAAGAAGCTTCTAGTGGGACGAAATTCCGCCTCATTTCACTATACGACACAATATTTTTAAACATAGTGTATAGAGAACAGTGAATTGACTCTGGGATGTGTGTCAAAGGGGTCCAACAGCTGTGCTCAGCTGATTTTCAAGTTGTTGATATGGCCCAATGATGATCGTGAAAGCAATATAAGTTGCTCTTCTTCTTTCTGTTTTGTAGGTCGTTGATTTTACATTCTTGCACATGTTATTCGTGCTGAACAGCTGGCGTTTACGCGCTCTCCAGTAATTGCATTTAATTACTAATTACTTTTAACGAACCACAAAATTGTTAGATGTATTTTATTTATACAGTTGGCAAAATATATTGGATGCTAAAAAAAAAAAAAATTTAAGGAATTCAGCCTTAATTTCTTTTCGGAATTATGAATTGGTTATTTCAATTCCCAATTCCGGTATTGCGTTTCTGTTTTGATTGCTACGACCATATCATTATGGTCCGTTTTCTTACAACAAGTACGTGTAGCACGACGGCTACCGATTGCACTAACACACTCAAAAAAAATACTCAAACTGGACAATCCAGATTGTAAGTTGCCAAAGGCAATTTTTAAAGTCCAATTTCCCTTTTCTAAAATCGAATTGGCATTTCTAAAATCCAATTTCCCCTTTCTAAAATTCAGTTGACGCTTTCTAAAATCCATCTGGAAATGGTGTAATAAACAGCAAGTTCAAGACCAAGATATTCTCCAGCTCATCTTTCCAACGCGGTGTGAAGGCATTCCTCTTTAGCTGGGTGGATGTCGATAGCAGTAATCTCTAGCCCTACGCTGATTTTCATTCGCCTTCATATTACATGAACAAACCAACTCAGCTGCTGAACTTAAGTAAATGTCCAATTTCATTTGCCACCACTGTATTTTTTTTATTTTTATTTTTCTAATTCGTAATTTATTCTGCACCCTGTATATATGTAACTACATATACACATACATATATATAGCTTTAACCCTTCCAAAACAATATGGCAACACTTGCACCGCGCATTGTGGGCGGGCCGAGCGCGTTGCCGCGCGTCAATATTTTTTTTTACAACCGCTAATCACAATGCTAAATTACTAAATTAGCAGTGAAATTTCTCTCGAGTGACGCAGCTAAACAAAGCGCATACTTTGTTATTTCGTTTGTGTGTGTTTGCCGGAATTTTTAAAATTTTGTTTCTTCTGTAATTTAGTATTCGCATTCATTGTTTGTGCTTGACTCGGCGCGACGACGGCATTGTTTTTTGACTTTTAGTTTATGTTTCCGAAATGTAATTAATTTTTATGTACATATGTGTGTGTTTTGTTTTTGTTTTGATAATAGATGATGCTTTCTTTATTGGTTTTTTTTAGAGGTTTCTCTTTTATACCCAACACATAATTTTATAGAAACGGAATGTAAAATAGCGCCTGTGCTAGAACCAGTGATGCCAGACAATCTCCGCTAAAATTCCCACAGAAATTGGAAAAAAATCCCTAATTTCCCACATTTTAAATTAAAAAAAATCCCGCAAAATTCCCACCGAATTGAAAGTATTTATGTCAGTAATATAATCAATAATATATATAAGAATATATACAGGCATATATAGTTTTTTTAATAGCTGAAAGTATCAGTTGTACAAATTATTTGCATTGTGCAAGTGGGTATGATTTTTGTTGATTTTAAAGTTGAAGCAATTGATATTTTTGGATTGAAAGGCAACTCTTACTTTACTTATACCATTTAACATATCACCACATAGTTTGTTTCGCTTTTTATACTCAGCTGTACTAGTACACAGAGTATTATAGTTTTAATCGCATAACGGTTGATTGTAACACCATAAAATAATCGAGATAGATATTGACTTATATATATCAAAATGATCAGGGTGAAAAAAGAAATCGATTGAGCTATGTCCGTCCGTCTGTCCGTCCGTCTGTCTGTCTGTACGCACTCTAACTTGCGTAAAAATGGAAATATTTTGATGAAATTTGGAATGTAAGTTGGTATCAGGACTGGCACGGTTGGTATTGAAAATGGGCGAAATCGGATCATGGCCACGCCCACCTCCCCTATATAGTAAAAATCGGAAATTTTGTATCTCAGTCACTAATAGAGCTAGAGTGATAAAATTTTGCACACATAATGAGCTCGGGCCCTAATGGAGAAATATGGTGAAAGTTAGGAAAATGGGCGGTGCCACGCCCACTTATTAAGGGTCAAACATCGAAAGTTGGATATGTCATAACTCAGAAACCGTTGCAGATATATCTATACAATTTGGTAGGCGTGATGTACTTACTTAAGCAAATCTTTGGACGAAAAATTGTCAACATCGGTTGGTGGCCACGCCCACTTTTATATATGGGAACTATAAAGTGGCCTAATAAAAACATTTTAAGCGATATCTCTGTCAAACATAAAGATATATCATTGAAATTTTGTGGCAAGAGTCTAACTACGTACATAAAACAAAAAGCACAAAAGTTTTGGAAAGTGGGCGGTGCCACGCCCACTTATTAAGGGGCACACATTGAAAGTTTTATGAGTAATAACTCAGAAACCGTTGAAGATATATCGATGAAATTTGGTGCGCGTGGTACATTTACTTAGGCAAATGTTTGGACGAAAAATTGCCAAAATCGGTTGACGACCACGCCCACTTTTATATATGGGAACCATAAAGGGGCCTAATAAAAACATTTTAAGCGATATCTTTGTCAAGTATAAAGATAATTCATTGAAATTTTGTGGCATGAGTTCCACAATAGACCGGAAGCAAAAAATAGATAAAGTTTGGAAAATGGGCGTGGCACCGCCTCTTTTTATACAAAGGAATCTACGAGATTTCGGAGCCCATAACTCAACAAATAATTGAGATATGAGGACAAAACTTGGTTTATACACTTTTATAACTTGTGTTAATAGACACGCAAAAATTTATTGAAATCGGTTTATGATCACGCCTACTTTTTAACAAAGATATTTCTGGAACACACTTTGGGAATTTGTAACGTGACATCTTTGTAACTAGAAGTCATAAAGGAATGAAATTTTGCACAAAGAATAATATTCATATGCTTAGGTCGATCACTGACAAAAATTTTGAAAAAGGGCGTGGCTACGCCCACTTTATGCAGCACTCGCTTTATATAAAATACACCGTGATTCCATCAAACGCAAACAAACAATGAAAGCATACAGCTGAGTATCTAATGTTCGATTTCACTCGAACTTAGGCTTCCTTACTTGTTACATTTAACATCCGTTACAATTGAAAATACATATTTTTTCTGATTCAGCGTTTGAATGGGGTAACGTGAGTACAATTTCAACCAATTGCTTAAGATTTGTCGTTTTCGATTCGCCATCACACAAGCGAGGTCGGATCGAACAAAAATGTTTGAACCCATAATGAGTAGTAGCCATACTCGCTAGCTGCTCGATAAAAATTTCCCTCTGCTCACTATCATTCACATATAAATTTGACAGAAGGAAATTTATAACCAGCAGAGAAATTGTGAATCGAAAGCGGCTATTATAAAACAAAAAATTGTTATTATAGTTTTCAAAGTTTATTATTTTACTCCACCAACCAACGTAAACTTTATGCACTTCAAGTACTTAAATATGGAGTTGGAAGTTCCAAAAACTTTTAGCTGTAATTCCTACGGAATTATAAAAAAGTCAGGTTTTAAGAAATTTCTTGCCATTTTCAACACAAGTGTCTTAACTTCTTGTCCTAGTCGGTGTATAAGTACATTACGGCTTTGGAACAATGCGTTCATTGAAAAAGTTAAGAAAGTACTTCAAAAATCTAAAATAAGCCTTGCTTTGAATTCTTTCCAATTCTTCATAAATAGTTTCTGCTTTTTTACGCTTATCTTCAAATGAGGCCAGGCGAAAATAGCTTTTAAGTGTCTCCCAATTCTCCAAAATTCTTTCGATTACTAACAATACAGTACGAATGTGCCCAATGAAAAATAAATTACCTAAGAGCGATTATGTACACTCTAAAAACAGCATGTAAACTTACCATAGAAATAAGTTGGTATTTCAACAAAAAAGTGTGTACTAACGCGAAAAAAATGCCAAAATTTACTCTAAAGCATTTTTTGCATAATATTGTGATTCTTTTAATAGCAAATATACATCGTTAAATAATTTCGAACAACTTTTGTGTAAATATCAACATATTTCCGCATACGAACGGTAAATATTAACCAAAAAGTTTACGCGTACGCAAGTGATGTTTGAAAGTAAGCATTCGTAATGCTGTTTTAATGTGTAAATTTATATATAAGTCAACATGTGATGTTTTAACTCTTGCACATAAAGTGTTTAATTTTAGATGTACACTTCCCGTGTATAAAATTGCAGCTATTAAGGTAGGCAAACAGTTGCCTACCTTATTAAGCGTAAATTTACTAAATTATTTTTTAGTGTGTATGTATGGATTTATGTAAACAACTTACGTATACGCAGTGTAGTTCACTGTAAGTTTACTTGTACGCATGTCTGTAACCGACTCCTTTTTGCATTGCATAAGTTAACGCGAAAGCGTGTGTATGAATGGGAGTTTTTCAGTGTGAGATGTGCATATTTTAAGTTATACTATAAATTATACATATGATGAATTTCATATCAAAGGCTGAAAAAACCGAACATTTTGAACCCGACCCCCTCAGAATTTGATGAAATTTTGCATAGAGGTACATCTTACCTACTCAAACACAACCTCATTTTTAGAAATTGCATTTTCGAAAAATTGTGGGCGTGGCAAGGTATCGAAATATTCGAAAATATCCGAAAATAATCGAAAAATGACGATAATAGGTACTTTTAAAGTGTGATTACTAGGGAACGGCTTTACCGATTTCAAAGATCTTCACACCATTAGAAAGGTATTGAAATTAGCTTTCTAAAAAATACACTGTAGAAAATGTTTTCCAAAATAAAATTTGAAACTGAAAAAACACTTCAAAGATCAAGCGATTTTGAAAAATACAAATTTTGTTTAGAAAGGTCTATTTAATATATATGACATATCTGAAAACTAAAATGGCCTTTTTCTTTATTTTTTTTTTAAATTTATTTAAGTAAATGCATCTCTTGGCTTTCTTATATTTTGATATCACGCGTAAACTAATCAACCGATTTCAAAAATTTTTATACCATTAGAAAGGTATTAAAATCACCTTTCGAAAACACACACTGTAAAAATTCTATATTACATATTACACTGAAAAAAAATTTTCAAAATTTTTTTTTTTCAAACTGGGAGAACACTTCAAAGACCAAGCGATTTTGAAAAATAAGAATGTTTTTTAGAAAGGTCTATTTAATATATATAACATATCTGAAAACTAAAATGGCCTTTTTCTTTATTTCTTTTTTAAATTTATTTAAGTAAATGCATCTCTTGGCTTTATTGTATTTTGATATCACGCGTAAACTAATCAACCGATTTCAAAAATTGTTATACTGTTAGAAAGGTATTAAAATCACCTTTTGAAAACATACACTGTAAAAATTCTGTATTACATATTACACTGAAAAAAAAAAATTCAGTTCAGTTTGAAAAAAAAATGTTGAAAATTTTTTTTTAGGTGTAATATGTAATATAGAATTTTTACAGTGTATGTTTTCAAAAGGTGATTTTAATACCTTTCTAACGGTATACAAATTTTTGAAATCGGTTGATTAGTTTACGCGTGATATCAAAATATAAGAAAGCCAAGAGATGCATTTACTTAAATAAATTAAAAAAAAAAATAAAGAAAAAGGCCATTTTAGTTTTCAGATATGTTATATATATTAAATAGACCTTTCTAAAAAAATGTGTATTTTTCAAAATCGCTTGATCTTTGAAGTGTTTTTTCAGTTTCAAATTTTATTTTGGAAAACATTTTTTTTTCAGTGTAGAGTAAGTGCGGGTAATGTGGAATACCCATTTTATTTTCCTCTGTAAAATCATGAATCTGCATGCAATTTCAAAGAAAATTTACTAATAAGATACTTGAAGTATTACGAACAAAGGAAGCATTAAGCAGTAGTCTTACAGCTGAGAGTTTCAGAGATATTTAAGAAAATATCTTAAAAGCCATAATCAACCTATTGAAAAAATTGGCGGGTAATGTGGTATACCATGTCGGGTAATGTGGTATAGTATACCACAGATCAATAGCTTCTATATTGCGAGTATGGCTATAATGTCCGTCAGCACAGGTTCAGATGCAGATGGTTTTCTAACCCTTAAAAAATAGCTTAACCATTCTGTGAAGATGGGAATCTGAACCAACTGACAAATGACAAGCCTAGTCCGAGTCAGGTAGAGCGTTCTTCATGAGAAGAGGATGGTGGTTATTACGCGGAAATATAAAACCGGAGGAACAAATCTGCCTCCTGCGCTCGTGCAAGTGATAATGGTTACAAGAGATTCTCGTTCAGCTGAAGTCATTATTCCAATTTGGTTTTTCCTTTTCTAGCGAATATTTGGGGTTATTGCGAAGGCACTACTGATTTCTGGTTTCGTCCACGTTCCAAATATGAGTTGGTGAGAAATTATGTTTTGTGTATTCTTTTTCAAGTATTTTGAAAATTAGAGGTCGTCCCAGTTTAGTTTCTAATAGTTTGACGGTGGGTTTCTCACTCCTTGTCATACGCTGCAGTGTAGTACGAGGGAGACAGACTTTTTTGGAAGCCAATAGAATACCCATTTCCCGTCTCCTTACTGTTTGTATAGGTTTTTCATAACCTCTGCTCTCCATTTTCGTATTTCACCTTTTTTCGGCATGTTTTTAATTGAAATAGTTATTAGGTATACTATACCACTTTACCCGCATTTACCTATACCACAATAGCCGACATGGAGTTTTATCCCATTATTCTTAAATAACTAATTATACACAAATGTGCACAAAATATTGAAAATGCAGTTCACAGAAACAATAATCACTTATTAATTTCCAAGTGTTAAATGTAGTTTAAAATTATTGGTATTTCTGCAAAAAATCGGTTTGTCTGAGCAAAAAAAAAAGTCAATCGCAATACCGCGCACTTTTATTACAACTGACTCACAGCATCGCGTACAAAGAACAAGTTCAATCCTGCTTTACTATTTTTCTGCGAACGCCGATCTTTTTGGATAGGTCCCATTATTTTCACGTTCATACTTTACGAGAAAAGCAGGTGTACCACATTACCCGCCTATACCACATTACCCGCACTTACTCTACTAAAACAAAAAAAATTTTTACAGTGTATTTTTTTGAAAGCTAATTTCAATACCTTTCTAATGGTGTGAAGATCTTTGAAATCGGTAAAGCCGTTCCCTAGTAATCACACTTTAAAAGTACCTATTATCGTCATTTTTCGAATATTTTCGAATATTTTTGAATATTTCGATACCTTGCCACGCCCACAATTTTTCGAAAATGCAATTTCTGAAAATGAGGTTGTGTTTGGGTAGGTAAGATGTACCTCTGTGCAAAATTTCATCAAATTCTGAGGGGGTCGGGTTCAACGCATATTGGGTTTGATATGAAATTCATCATATGTAGGTATGTAAACAGTTCTGTAACCAAAAAATCCCTTTTTTTATATGGACGACAACAAAATGTCCCTTTTTTCCCTCTTTAAAAATTTTCCAGTGAAATATCCCTCAAAAAGGGAAATTTCCCTCAATCTGGCACCACTGGCTAGAACTGGCTAGAACTGTAAACGGTTCAAGTAAATTTTTCAATTCTTTTCAAGTACTTTCAATTATTTTCAATTACTTTGAAGTATTTGCTAAAACTTCAATTCTTTTTCAATTCCTTGTACTTGTACTTGTACTTGAATATTCTGAAAGTACTTAGTACGGACTCATTACTTCAAGATCAAAATATAAAGTATTTAAGTACCTAATAGTCCAATTACTACTCAGTATTACCCAGGTATGCTATGTATACTAAAGATGGCCGATCCCATGATTTTTGAGGAACGGAGCGATTCGTGATTGTGAATTTTTAGTCACTGTGATTTTTTTCAGTGACAGTGACTTTTAGGGTTCCTGACAGGATCCAAGACCTTTATTCACTTTTTAATAAATGTAAATAAATGTGTTTAATCGAATTGTATTTTTCAAGTCCAGTAATAATAGCTAAGCTTGTCCAGATGCTTTTTTAATGTGAAATAAAAGTTTTTCCTAATAAAACAAAACAAAAATTGATGTCAATGGGGAATTAACTGCATATGACTTAGTTTCCTAAAAATGCGCTTGGAAATCTTTAACAAAATCAATTGAAATCAATTTAAAACATTATTTAGAAATAAAAAAAAAAAAAAATTAAAAAAAACTATAAACATTTGAAAACTGAAATTTTCATGCTTTCAGTTTACGAGATTTTGTCACCGCGATTTTGGATATCAGTCACGGCAGCGATCAATGACTTTAGAGGAACGGTGACAAAATCACAGGTACGCCAAATATTTGCCATCTCTAATGTATACTAGAAGCTTTTCTGTAATATCACTGACTTATCCATAATGAGATCAAGAGATTTTTTGTGTTGTTTTAATGCCTTAACCATTGTTCTCGTTAGCTGTTTTCACACGATTTAAAAACATGAGTAAAATTATTTTTGACTTTTGCCAATTTGATTTGTGATTGATATGTTTCCGCATATGTATGCACAGTAAAAATTTTAGTTTAATTTTAATACCATTTTGGTATTTATATATAACAATGCCTAAAAGCATAAAATTAAAACCATTTTGGTTTAAAAAAAAGAAGAGAATATCGTCGGTGATACTGCAATACGTTCCATGTCACTTTTCACTTCTTTCTGAACACACGAAAATAACGTGCTTACTCTTTTGCCAATCACATAGATTTTGCTTTGATATATAACTTTGATTTTATGTATACTATAAGAATGTAAAAAACTTTGCGAAAAGTAAAAATATATAAAGTTTTTTATCCCTTCAAAAAAAATTTATCACCGCGACATAGCACGGTTTGCAGTATCACCGACGATATTGAGAGACAGAAATTATTCTTGGTGTCAAATTAATAATTTCTTGGAATTAAATCAAAACCAAATTTTCATTATTTTTAGAATATTTCTGGTATTAAAAATAATTGAAATGGTATAAGATCAATCCAAAATTGGAATAAATTCTATACTTTTATGGAATTAAATCAAAACCCAATTTTGATTATTTTTATAATATTTTTGGTAATAAAAATAGTTTAAATGGTATTAAATCTATCCGAAAATTGGAATAAATTGTATACTTTTTTGGATTTAAAAATAAACCTCCATACAATTTTCAGTGGATATACTGCAAATAACCCATTATCCCAAAGATTAATGAGAAATTGAATAACTTTAAAATAGTTTATTTACATAAAAATCCAAAACAGTAGTAGCAAACACTAAAGTACCTTATATATCGAGCCCTAATCCTCATAAAAGTGTATCCAACAAAAAGTAAATTTTACCGGACACAGTTTTTTTAATTTGTTTTGCATACAGTTTGTATGCAGCCTTGAAACTTATTTAGTCTCTAACTTCGAAACTGCACATTTCACAGCCATGAAATTTTGGGAGTTGATGCATGTGATAGTAAATTGTTGATTTCCATAAAAAAGCTGAAATCGATAATTTTGTTGGATACACTTTTATGGTGGTTACGGCTCGATATATATACATATTGTCACTTTTATACTAATATTTTGGAGATGTCCAGGGAAATTTCCGCACCGTCGCACAATGGGTGATTGCGGCCAAAAATAAATTCAAAATTAAAGTATGAGTAAAACCATTTTTTTAAAAAGAGATCGACAGATACATCAAATTGTAATAAAAAAGCTTATATAAAAATTTTTGAGTATCTTTTCGTTTAGCCGTACAGGGTGCCCAAAGTTGAGCAAAAAATAGGTCCTTTTATTTCTCAATGAACACACCTCATACAAAACGCTCTTTCTCATTTAACTGTTAACCTACATACACGAATGATACATCGTTACATAGATAATGATTTTCTCTTTCAGAAAAAATAACTTAGTTGTAAATAGCGCTCACTGTTGAATTTATATGAATTTTCAAATATTCACAAAAAATGACGATGATAAAAAAATTTTCCTCGACTTTGAATAAAAAAATAAAAAAAACAAAAAATATTACCTCCTCAATTTTTTTTTATGCTTTGAAATAATATATTCTTAATCAAACTGCATTTTCATTTTAAAAATCCACTTGCTCCATTTGCTTTTATAATTTTTTTCCCATCTGCCTAAAACTGTGTTTTTGTAAATGCATTAATTATGTTACTTTTGACATTATGAAAAACGTGTATATTTAGGCGACTAATCGAATATTTCTCTATCGTCTTTCAGCAAATGGTCCATACTTTAAAATTATGAGGTAATTTTTTTTATCAGCGTTAATTATTATCTTTGGCAGCTTTTTTATTTTAGAATATAAAAAAAAAAATTGTTAAAATTGTAAAATTTTAAAATGAAATTAAAAAAAAAAAAAAATATTACCTCCTCAATTTTTTTATATTTGATGCTCCTGAATGTCTTTTAAAAACTGGCGAAAAAATTGTAAAAATTCGTTTGCTCCATTTTGTTTTATGAACATTTTTATGGAAGGTGTTTTTTGAGTTTTGGTACATTTTTCCCATACAAAATGCCCAGAAGTATGCTTCAAAAAGTTTAAATTTTTTTGTATGGGGAATATTTGTCAAAATGGTGAAACTTAAATATCGATATTTCCAATTCTAATTAAGATATTCGAAGAAACTAAACGCTGTTTTCAAGGGTAATGATTGTGCTTTCAACTGGTTAAATCGAATTTGAGTGGAAAGTAATTATATAAAAGATATTAAGCAGGGAATAGAGCCAAAAAACGTGTTTTTTTCCTATTTGGGCATGAATATCTCAGAAACTAGAAACAATTTGGAAAATCTGACTCCAGACTCAGGTTTATCACACTGAAATCCTTTAGAAAAGTGTAATTTCATTTCCGGTATAAAATTTTTTTGAAATGCGATTTTTTTGTATGAAAGTTTTATGATAAATGCTTATAACATACTTAAAAGTGCATATATTTTTAATTTAAAAACGGTGAAGTGCTTTACCCTTTTTCCAAAATGATTACCGCATTTGATTTATATTTCAAAAATGTATACACTAATCAAAATGGAGCATTTTAGCTATAATAGTTAGGAAAATGCTGAAATTTCAAAAATACCGTTATATGGGAGGTGGGCGTATTTGTGGGTGGATTTTGTTCAAATTTTCACAGTTTACTAACTTCAACCAAAAAAGCTTAAGTTCCGAGTTTCAAGATTCTAGCTTAATTATTACTATTTTTGGCCGCGTTTGTATGGAGGTGCCCCCACTGTGCGTCGCGGTTCTTCTTATGACTGAAGCTGCTTATGACTGAAAAAATAAAGCAAAATTTACCCTCATGATATTTAATTAATTTCCTGCATTACTTACTTGATACAATTATTAGATTCGGTCCATTTATTTGAGTATTTTTGATTACTCCTCCGGATTGCAGTTTCGAAAACATTTTGTTTGATTTTATTTTTACTTTTTTCTGATAATTTTTTTTTTAATATTTTTTTTGGTTTTGATTTCAAACCAAACATATTTTGTTGCTAATATAATTGAGAAAGAGAATTTTTTTTATACTTTTCAAGATTTGTTTTTAAACCATAAATGATTAAACTTTTTTAAAGAGGATTTTAATACTTTTCAAGACTTTATTTTGAAACTATTTTGGAATAAATAAAATTGTAAAACTTCTCATAGTTTAAAAATAAGACTTTTTAGCATTAAAATTCAAATTTAATTCCGAGAATGATAAAATTAAATACCAAATGGTATTAGAAATAAACTATAATCTTTTACTGTGTGTACATAAACACAAATTTTCTTTTCTTTTTTTTTTTGGATTAAAGTACCGATTATTATTCTTTGTTATGCGAGATTATCTGAGATTTGTCATCAATCAATGAAATTGTTTGTTACATTTATACTTAAAAGCTTTTCTTAAATGTTCTTGATTTTATCTTGAAGATCAATCTATAACGCTGATCAAGCCAGTTGATTTTAAGTGAATTCGCGAATACTCACAATATGTCTATGAACCATGCAATATTTACTAGGAGGTAGTACGAAATAAGAAGAAATTTTTGTTCGCCACTCCTGTCAATGCCAAGATCTGTTACAAAGGAGGTCTTGCGAATTATGGTTTGTTAGAGAGAGAGAGCTCTAAAAATAAGAAATAAACGCCAAAACTTTTTCCTTTCGAAAGATAGTTGTCTTTGGAAAAACTGTTGCCACACTGTTATAAATATTGGAATAATTTTTAAACTTTGATTTGGTTTGAAAGGAATTTAAAACTTTTTTTGGGTTAAATTTTGAACCTTCTAAAGTTTAAAAGTTTCTTATTCCTTTTTGGTTTAATATTCAAACTTACAAAAGTTTATTTCTAAGTATTTTTTGGAATAAATTTCATACTGCTTCTGGTTTAAATCTTACACCATTTCTAATTTAAACTTTCAAGGTTTAAATTTTAAACTTTCATTGGTCGTAAGATTTTATTTCAACGAAAAAATTTTAATTTTTGATTTGAAATTCCAACTTGCTTTTTCGAGAAATTAATACTATAAAAGGCTCACTTATATCCCAATAAACACAGACGCGAGGATGATATCGCGGCGAATTCGAGGCGAGTTCGAGAAAGCAGATTTTCGCGAACGTAATTTCTCGGACTCACCTCGAGTGCGCGACAAGTTCGAGAAAATGGATTTTCGCGATATCATTTTTTTCTATTTTTTTTAAGTTGTTTTGCACTAAAAAATCATTATAGTTCTGAAATTTTACATTTATACCTGAACTCGGATTTAACCCATTGCCACTAAACCAAACTCTGAACTTTTAATTTTTCGAAACGTCATTTATAAAAAATCTCGAATCGCCAACGATCAGAGAAATTAAAAATTCTCGAATCTCTAATGATAAAAAAATCGAATCGCCAGCGATCCGAGAATGAACAAATTCCCGAATCGCTAGTGATAGGTGACATGCCTACGAATTCGGATTCGCCGATCTATCGCCGCGATAATATAATCAGAGTAAGCGAATCCGACGCGAATTCGAGGCGAATCCGTTGTGTTTATTGGGTAGTTATTAGACAATTTGAATGAACGACTGTGTGGCGTTGTTTGAATGGTGAAACAAACAAACATAAAATAATTATGGAAATAGAAGAAGAAGCAAGAAAAGGAGAAAAAGAGAATAGGAAGAAGATACAATATGAAAAATAAAGAAGGGGATGTTGGCGGGAGAACAATATGGAAGACAAGGAGAAAAAATGATAGGAAAGAAGATACAATAGGGAAAAGCATGAAGAGGATTTGGGAGCAGACATTTTTTTCTTATTTAAATAAAAAAAAGGTTTAAATTTTAAACTTTTGAAACTCTTAAAATACATCTTAACACGTTGACTGCCAACTACGAGATAACTAGTAGTATGATTTCCCTTCCAGGAAGCCAAATACGAGTTATTTCGTACTACCTAAAACTACCACTTTTGTGTAGCTACGAGTAAAACGATAAATGGCTTCTGGGAAAAGAAAAAAATTTCGGGTTTGGCTTCCGTGAGCTTTTTTTTTATTAAAAAAAAAATTTTATGGAAAAATGGGAGATAACTCCTAGGTCCTTTTTCTCCTTTAAAAAACATCATTTTTGATTTTTGATGATTCCAATGACCTAGAAATAGAGTTTTTAGTAATATAATGTAAAAAAATCAAAATTTCATTTTTGGCCAGTTTTCTGAAAATGGCCTTGGCAGTCAACGTGTTAATTTGGAATAAAATTTAAACCTTAAAAGTTTAAAAATCTGTTAAACTTTTCGAAGTTTAAATTTTAATGATTTTTCGGTCGTGTCCTATATAACAACCAAAAAAGTTTAAAATTTATACCAAAATTTATTTCAGTGCAGAATAGGCTCCGTAATAAATCTCTCAAATATTTTTAATACTGTTTTGGAAAGTACCAGATATTACTGTTTTTGGTTTCAATGGTTCTTCTGTTTAATCTTCGTCATGAAGGGCTTTGCAACTTTCTTTGTCAATCGCTCCATTTGCTAAACGGGTAATCGAGAATACTTGAGCTGCTCAAGGCAGAAGAAAAGAAATGCCTACAGGCGTACATACGTATTTAAATTACTGGGGTTTTCTTCCTAAAATAATTCCAATTAAGCGCATCCATACAAAAAGCGATTAACAGCAAGACTAACAAGTGCCATATAATTTACTTTTTATCACTTTCTGCTACTTTCTACTTTTATTTTTTTAATAAATTAAAATTTAGTTATTAAAAATATAACGCGCTTGAGGAATTTCATTTAATTAAGTAATTGCCATAGCGCTGCTTTGTTCCTGATTGAAGCCGCTGACAACTTTTCATTTGACTTTGTAGCTAATTTGTTTATAAAATTGAACTCAATTTATAAAGAGGACAAGAGGGCAACGTGGCGGAGTTGATGAAAATAGAAGAACAAAACAACTTTGAACAAAAAAAAAAAGATGAGCATGAATTCAATTGAGTCAAAAGAAATATCAGAGTGTGTCTAAGAGAAACGGGATTTAAGTATATTTTTCTTAAAAATTTACAAAGTTGCACTCTTACTAGTGGAAGGCACTAGTTTAGTTTGGGTATAATAGTGACTGTTGGTATAAAAGGTTCTATTATGATATCTACCACGAGGATCTAGGTTCCTTTTTAGCCAAGTCATCGGGGTTGACACAAAATTGAGAGATTTGGGAGAACGAAAAAAGATACTGAAGATGGCATATCGCCGAAACCGGTTTATGATCAAATCAAACTTAACAAGAGATGACGATGGGTATGTTCGGTACGATGACCGTAGGAGATTTAGAGCAGGTTAGAGCTCGACATTGACAGGGTAAAGGCGTTCGATGCTTCCTCCTCGTAAAAAAAACAAAAAACTATACCGTCGTTTAAACTTCATAACCGCTTAAGTGATACTTTCACAATAGGGCGGAGTGAATTGGGGCTTTTTTTGAAATCATTATTGCTCTACCTGCAGAAACTTTCCTTTCTAGTACATAAGTGGAGACTGCAAAATATTATTGGCCTAGTCCTTTATTTGGAGGTGCCCCAATTCCATTAAAGAATGGACAAAATGCTCCAGACGCATCAAATTCATTTAATGATTTAAAAAAAAAGCCCCAATTCACTCCGCCCTATTTCACAACCGCCTTTGCCAAAATTGAGATTCGCCAAGCTTTAACCCCTGGCGTCCAGCTCTATCGATCTCTAGCATAAATTTGGTCTTTGGAAAGCTCAAGAAGCTTTCATTATAATGTCCTTTTCAGCTCTAAAGTCGTAGAGTTTCGCATCAGGAATTTTATTTTAATTTTTGGCACAAATGTCGGTTAGACGGTGGTGAAAGTTTCACTTAGGTGGTTATGCAGTCAAATCGACGATATGTATGTACATATGTATATGAATAAAAGCAAAATCTTGTGTAAGATTTGTGAAAATAGTTGGGCAGCATGGAAAGAAGAAAACGATATCAATCACGTTAAATTAAGTTCACTTTAATTTAATCAGTGACTGACTTGTGAATATATGTACATACATATTTTTATATTTTTGAATACAATCGATATATATGTACATATATGTATGTAGATGAGCATCTCCTCAACAAACCGCGTTAGTACAACACTAGGGCAATGCTTTCTAAGAAAGAGACAGGGTTGTTTTTTACTTTTATTCAATTTTATAAAATTTCCCTTTTTGGGCCAATTTTGGTAATTATTAAAACGGCTTTAAATTGATCATTGTGACTCACTGAAGCTTAAGGATACCATTTAAGTACATTTTGTAAAAATTTCCCTGTTTGGGAAATTTTATAAATTAGTATAATTGTGTGAAATTTTCCATTTTGACACAGTAAAGTTTAAGGGAAAAGAGTTTAGCTAAAGTTTAAAAAATTTCCTTTTTGGGAAATTTTGATTTCAAGTAATTGTTTTTAAATTTCGACACTGTGACTCGTTTAGACATTTAGGCAAGTGATTTTATCTAATTTGAAAAAAATTCCCTTTTTGGGAAATTTTAATTTTATTCTTTTTTTTTAGTTTCGTCACTATGACTTGTGAACAAAATTCCCTTCCTGGGAAATTTTATTCTTAATTTTTTTTTTTTTTAGTTTCGTCACTATGACTCGTTTAGACATAGAATACTTACATTTTTAGTGTCGCATATAGTAATCTGAACTTTGATCCCCTAAAACACCCCCAAAATTTGTGTATATTTGTTATCTTTGGGTATAGAAGTATTAATTTTGGGTATTAGTTAATAAAAAAATATTTTAATTTTTTCACCCTTAATAGAGTTTTCTGAACCTTGGCCTCAATGCGTCACGCCTTAACCGTGACCAATCGAGACCAAAATTTATGTGTGATATCTATGACCATTTTACTACCAGAGGGCGGGGGTTAAGGGGTGATACAGTATTTTTATGAACTTTTAATTTTTTCAAATTAAATGCACTCTAATGTACATGCACCCATACATACATTTGTGAACTTATGTAATTGATTCACCGATTTACGAAAAAAATTCTCATATAGCAAGTGTAAAAAGAACCAGCAACCAGCCAGCCGCTTGACACTTTTGTCGCGGGCTCCGCGAAGACAGATATATGTACATATACACAGACCCACAGTGATATCTACACACATACATATGTATGTACATATGTACATCTGTACATGCACAGGTAATATATAGAAAAAACGGACTGACTCAGTGTTTGAGACTTTCTTTGACTTTTATACTCCTATCTATCTAAAAGCCCGTCTCCACATAACTTGTTTCACCAACAAAACATCTAGCAAAACATCCCGCTAAATAACCCGTCTCCACGCGGCTGATCGTGATTCAGTTTAACATTTCTCTTTCTTGCTCTTCTTAAATGTTTGTATGTTTGCTTATATTTTCCGTTTTTGTTTTGGTCTGTGTGAGATTTCGATAGATAATTTTCGATACAAAATTAGAGAAGACATCGATATCATCGAGGTTGGCAAGATGATTCAGAATGAAACAGTGTTTCACTCGCTCTCAGAAATTTGTATGGAAATTGGCGAGTTTCGGCACTGGTTTCCGTGTCGAAACAAGATTGAGAGAGAAAATGCAGAAAAAAAGAGCGAAACCATGACTCCACATAACGTGTTTCGCTCTTTTTATCTGCATTCGCTCTCTCAATCATCGTTCGACCCGAACCCCGCTAATTTTCATACAAATTGCTGAGAGCGAATGAAGATTGAAACACGTGATTCGTTCTCAATCCTCTTACCAACCCCGATAATCACGATAGCTTCTCAATTTTCTATCGCAAATCTATCGAAATCTCACACAGACCGAAACAAGAACGCAAAAACCCAGCAGAATTTGAGGTAAGGAGGTACATATTCAGTAGAATATTCATTATGAAAAATACCCTGAAACTAAGTTCAAAATTCATTGCTGAAAAAACAACTGAACACGCAGTGAAGACATCAGGTGTACTGAAATACATGCTATGGAAGTTCTCCCTGCGTATTCAGGCCTTTTTTCCTACAGAAACTCTCCCTTCTCGTTCAGCAGTTTTTAGGTAGTTGATTTTCGACGCCACCTTTATATAAAAACGAAAGGGAAATTTCAGATTTTAGAACTACATCTCTACTGAATATTCAGTAGGAAATATGTGCTGTTTTCCAGCTGATAAATACTGCAGGGAATAAGCAAACATACATACATACATTGAAGAAGAACAAGAATGAGAAATATCAAAGTGAACGACGATCAGCTACGTGGAGACGGGTTACTTGGCGATATGCTTCGCTATATGTTTCGTTGGCGAATTAAGTTATGTGGAGACGGGCTTTTAGACATGCTCTTCCTTTGAGTGAGACTTTTTGTCGCTTGACCTCTTCTCTGTTGTCGTTGCAGTTCAGTTTGTAGCGCGACAAATGCATTTGCTTGTTCTTATTTTTCTTGTTTTTATATGTATTTTGAAGCATACTTTTTGGCGCTTAAGCATGTAGTTCCTGCTTCACTTAAAAGTTTTTGTTAGACTCTCTGCTTGTTTCCTTCTTTCTTACAAACTCTCATCCATTTTGTACGAGTGTTGTTAGTGTTGTGCTTTGTATTTATTCCAATTTTAAATTTGTTTTATTTGCTTGTTTCCTTGTCTTTATTCCATTTTTCTGCTTTCTCTATACACCCTCTCTCCCTCACTCTATATACTATGTATCACTTTTTATAATTCTAGTTGCGATCGATTTGCTACTTCGTCCAATCGACACATCTTTTTTACTCCATTTCTGTCTCTTTCGCTCTCTCTCTCTCTCTCTTTCTCTAGCTCCCTGTTGCCGCATTTCCACTTGACTTTGAGTCACTTTGAGTTCATAAAGCCGTCTTCAATTTTCACTCAGAGGTTATTTCATTTTCCTGCCACCACCCACAAACACACACTCGTTGACACCCTCTCACGTCTCACCTTTTGGCATCGCTGGCTTATCTTCTTTTGCATTAAGTTTTTGTGTTTATTTTAAGCTTTGTTATATTACTACATTTCTACCTACAAATTCCTCTTTATTGTAAATATGTCTAAATCTCTCTTTCATTTTATGATTTTTGTTGTTGTTAAAAAATATGTATGATGCATATGTTCATTAATTCGTTCAGCATGGCACCGATTTAATTTCATTTCTTCTGAATGATTCTTCTCCTTTTGTCTGACAATTTAACTTGATTTATTTACATACATACATACATACATATATACATATGTACATAGTCTTTGGGATATTCATTCAAAATGCTTGCAGTTCCACACATTTTTTACATTTGATTTGGCCTCTGTATGCATACATCCATAACGTACAATATTTCCCTGCAGCAAATATAGTGGAGATGCACGTTAAGCGATAGTCTCGCATTAGAGAGTTCATAACTGAGTTAGAACTGATTCTAAAGGTATATAGAGCGGAACAGTTCGTACTAGCACTTTCAAAATTTTTTACAAAGAAATTCTATGAAATAAATTTTAAAAGTGTTAGTTTTCGTATGGTCCCAATAAACACAACGGATTCGCCTCGAATTCGTGTCGGATTCGCTTTCTCTTATCATATTATCGCGGCAATAGTTCGCGGCGATAGATCGGCGAATCCGAATTCGTAGGCATGTCACCTATCACTAGCGATTCGAGAATTTGTTCATTCTCGGATCACTGGCGATTCGAATTTTTTATCATCAGCGATTCGAGAATTTTTAATTTCCCTGATCGTTGGCGATTCGAAAATTTGTTCATTAGCGATTCGAGATTTTTTTATAAATGGCGTTTCGAAAAATTAAAAGTTCAGAGTTTGGTTCACTGGCAATGGATTAAATCCGTATAAAACACATAAAGCACATAAAATATTTTTATAAAGAAAGATTAACTTTCATGAATAACAAAAGCTTCTCAAATAAATTTAAGCCAGGGACCGAAAATAACGGTTATTTTTTTCTAGTGTGGTTAAAAGGTTACGCAAAAATAACCTTTATCTTCTTTTGGTCCTTAATAACCATTATAAAAACCAAAAAACAGTTTTGGGCCTGAATAACCGTTATGGCAACCAAAAAAGTGTTTTGGGCTTGAATAACCGTTATGGCAACCAAAAAACTGTTTTGGGCCTGAATAACCGTTATTCAGATTTTTATTTTTTTTTTGTTCAGCTATAAAAATCAAGCCTATTTATTTGTCAATATTTCTGGACGATATTGGTATCAAATGAAAGGTGTTGAGAAGGGCTTTTACATAGAGGTGTATTTGTTAAGATTCGTAGGTCGAGTTCCCAGTTATGGGTGAAAAGTGAACCCGGATGCCCTGGAATGTTTTAAGCAATATTGGTATAAAATGAAAAGAGGTAATCAGAGCTACAATCCCTGCTCAACACCTTTCATTTGATACCAATACCGTCCAGAAATATTGACAAATAAATTGGTTTGATTTTTATAGCTGACCAAAAAAAAATAAAAATCTGAATAACGGTTATTCAGGCCCAAAACGGTTTTTTGGTTTTTATAATGGTTATTAAGGACAAAAAAATTTTTTTTTCTCATGATAATGGTTAAATATGACTTTTACCCGATTTCTCTTATAACCGTTACGTCCCTGATTTAAGCTGATTAAAGTCCCCTTATTTAAACAATTTTGAATTGGTTTTTCTACATACCAGAGTTGGGCAAAATTTATTCGAATAACGAATAATAGATAAATAAATTTTTTTTATCTTTATTTGAATAATAAATAATTTTGTTTATTCAGAAAACAAATTATTCGAATAATAGATAATTTTCATTTACATACATATGTAAAAACAAACAAACATACAAACAAAAAAAAAATAAACAAATTTTTTTACTATTACTCAGTTGTTTTTTTTTTGTTGTACCCTAAGTTTTTATGTATTATTTGAAATAACGAATAAACCTCAAAATAATTATTCGTAGGGAATTTATCTGAATAAAATTTGAAAAATAAATTTTTATTCAAATAATTATCTAAATAAAAATTTATTCGAATAATGCCCAATTCTGCTACATACTCGTATCTATTTGATTATAACCCGATTTGATCTACTAGAACTGTGATACTCGAGTTCAGGTATAAATGTAAAATTTCAGAACTATAATATTTTTTTTAGTGCAAAACAATTTAAAAAAATAGAAAAAAATGATATTGCGAAAATTGATTTTCTCAAACTTGCCGCGAACTCGAGGCGAGACCGAGAAATTACGTTCGCGAAAATCTGCTTTCGCGAACTCGCCTCGAATTCGCCGCGATATCATCCTCACGTCTATGTTTATTGTGGTACGACGAAATATGGTTGAAATTACACACAATTTCTTACATATACATATCTAAAAATTTACAAAGTTTCCCTTTTTTCTAAAATCAATTCAAATTGCCTAAACGCGCCAAAGAGGCGAAATTGAACAAAAATTACCTCAAATTAAAATTTTCCAAAAAGCGATAGTTACGAAGTTCATTAAATTCGGTTAAGCGGTTCATCCGTGATCTCAGTTTCGATATATTTTCTCACCACAATTGCTCTCTCTCTCTCTCATACATTTTATGCCCGTAATATGACTTAAAAAATTAGTAATTTTTTTTTAATTTTTCTCTTCATCCATTCTTCATCCGGTCTTCAACAACAATGTAGTTTCACCACCGCTTATTCACCCCAGCTGGTTAGGGGGCTTAGAATATACCCGTGGTAAGGAATGCCTGTCGTAAGAGGCGACTGAAATCCACCAGCCTAGAAGGTTGATTATGGCCAAAAAATCGTTCGCACGACAGTCGGGCTAGTGTCAGAAGGTACTAGGACCCGAGCGTACCGCATTTATCCGGCAAAGGACTGTCACATCCTCTACACTCCCCAAAACCTTCGGGGAGTGTCTTGGTGGCTACAACAACAACAACAACCACCGCTTATTCTCCTCTGCTTCTCTCATCGTGGCACCATCTTCCCCTTCAATGCTTCATCCAACGCCTTCATATAGTCGGACATTTAATATTATATTGGGTTTTGTAAGGCTTTTATACGTCCTTTTTTCCGAAAAAGACTCTGTGAATTGTTGTCATTATTGTAAAAAGCAAGACTAAAGAAAACCTGATTCTCATAATTGCTTTGTTGCTATATTCAATGTTATAACTGAGAGCCGATACCTGTACTCTTCGCTGTCTTTGGATTGCATTATAGCATGTATCCGATTTCCTATAAATTGACAGTCACACAACAGTTAGTTTAGATGAAATCATAGCTTTTTTGGGGTACATAATTTAATGCAAATTTTTCGTATATCTTTTAATGCGTCCGCAAGGTCATGCGTGACAACCCTTCCAATTGGAGCCTTTTGTATGAGCACTTTTCAAAGTTTTCAAGATGCCGAACTTGACGAGTGCCGGACTGAAAAAGTTTCCTTTTTAACTCAAAGCGGTTCTACCTCAGAATGGATTCACATGGAAATCTTACATTATAATACACTGGCGCGGATATAATCTTTTGTTTTCCTACTAATTTTATGCCAGCTCCGAATGACGTATGTAAGCTTTTTCATGGCAGTCATTGCATATGTACATACATATGTTTAGTGTGGATAGTGGTGGTTTTTGATTTCAAAATGTCTACTTACAGCTTACAATGTAAGCGGAATTGTATTTAGCCCGCCTACGTTCACCTTACAAGGTAAGCGAAGGTATATTTGAGGTGCCTACCTACAGCTTACAATGTAAACGAAGTTGTATTCAGTTCGCCTACGTTCACCTTACAAGGTAAGCGAAGGTAGATTCGAGGTGCCTACCTACAGCTTACAATGTAAACCGAATTGTATTCGTCCCACCTACGTTCACCTTACAAGGTAAGCGAAGATATATTCGAGGTGTCTACCTACAGCTTACAATGTATAATAATAATACAATGGCGCTATTATAACTCTGATGAGTTTTATGGCCGAGCTTCTCTCCCAATTCGAGGTGTGCTCCTTTTGTTTTTCCTACTAATTGGGTGGACCTACAGTTTTATG
Organism: Urophora cardui; assembly: GCA_960531455.1. Lineage (NCBI taxonomy): Eukaryota > Metazoa > Arthropoda > Insecta > Diptera > Tephritidae > Urophora > Urophora cardui. Next base: position 10,394,755 of record OY482671.1, read on the forward strand.
CCGGCTCCGAACGGCGAATGCATTTTTTGTGAGAAGCTTTTTCATGGCAGAAATACACTTGGAGGGTATGCCGCGGTATGCTGCCGAGAGGTGACCGCTGCTATTAAAAAACCCAATAATTGGATTTTTACCAATTAGAAAAAACATTTTTTTGGTGTTTGCTCGGACTGGGGTTTGAACCCGCGACCTCTGGCATAACAGGCGAGCACTCTATCCACTGCACCACAGCAATGCTACAATGTATGCTAGTTAGTAATATGCTCGTTGGATGAACACTTCACTAGCCTGATTACTTTGTATGTAACGTGTAGACGTTCACTCTACTTTTGCGGCCATGTATATGGAAATGTATAACAGATCTGCATATGAGGTGGTGTGCATTACTGTCTTACATGTACACATAACTTAATCGATTCTGTAAGCAACATTTTAACAGCTGGGTATAACTTCTGAGAGTTTTTCTTCGAACTCTTTCAATGTTTTCGATATTTTTGAATACCGAAACAGTTCTTGGCATACATAGTATGTATGTATGTTCCAAGGGTTTGGATGCATTGCTTTGCTTTTCATTAAGCATCTGCATACAATTTTTTGTGGCTGACGAATACAAGCACTTCCAATTTTTGGCTAACGAAAAGTAGAAATTTCGTTTAAACAACAACAATTGTAATGTAAAAACAGTATATAATTATTGCTAATTTTCGTCAGCCAAAAGTCAAATGTGCTGCTTTTCGTACAGAATTTTTTAATTGCCAGCTTGCGTCAGAAACTTTAAATGTGCTAGTTTTCATATGGTACGACGGCCCTGCAGTAAAAATCCGCAATGAATCCTTAATGAATCACTGATGCAATTCACCTATGACGAGGAGGCATCAGTGAATACTTTCATATAAAGACTGCTGAATTTTTCATATAAATGGTTTGCTTTCCTCAGAAAAAAAAAAAAAACAAAAACAAAAACAAATAAAAATATACTGAGTTATGACGATAGTGATGAATATTCAACAAAGAATCATCACCGGACATGGGCAAAGAGAGCTCTTTGTGCTGCGAGCGTAAAAAAATGTATACGTACACAAATTCAGAGCATAATTATTTCAGCGAGAAAACGATTCAGTTCGCCTTCAACAGTGATGGAAGCAGGTTGATGCCTTTTTTTGTCCGTAACAACAGTGGGCGACTGATGTATGAAATTTTTTTAAAATGTTTAAGATTGGTTGGGAAATTTATTATTTTTTTATTTTAAATATTCTCAATAGTGTTAAATGTATCCATTTGAAATGAAATGAAGTATAATTTTGTATGCCATTTTCAACTCTTTAAAATTGAAAATGGGTTAATTTTGTATGCTTTTATATTGAAATTGCAATTAATTCGAATGTGAACCGAAATCAATCAACATTTATTTTTTATTAAATTTGTATCTACAAACATACCTATTTTTAATATAACCTCTATTTTCATGCTATAAAATCTGATATAATTAAATTTTCATCAACACACGAAGTTACGAAAAATTTTTGAATTTTGCCTCACTGTGCAATTTTAAGCACACTACTACATGCTCACGCTTTCTGCTTGTTTGCTTGTGGTGGTGCCCATGCTTGATCATCACTGATCCTTCAGCAGTGAAACAAATTTACTGCGGGGGATATAGACGGCTGAGTAAAAGATCGCCGTATTTCAAAAATTGTTTCAAAAACGTCCTATTTCAGATTTTGCTTCAAACCCGCCCTATTTCAGAGAAAATTCCATATATATTTATCTGAAGTAGGGCGTTTTTGAATAATTTTCTGCAATAGGACGTTATTCAAACGGGCGTTATTGAATCAAGTTCTGAAATAGGGTGTTTTTGAAACAACTTTTGAAATAGGGTGATCTTTTACTCATGCGTCGATATGTAGTCGTATCAATATTTAGCTTGCTTTAATTCTCAGAAACGTGTTGTCGTGTTTTTATCTTCTGTCTGGCTTAATATTTTTTTTTTTATTTGTTTTGCCTACAGCTTTTTATTTCGTTTTAATTTTAGTTTTTCATTTTCCAATGTAAATTTTTTATTTTTGTTTTTGTTTTCCATTGCCTTTATTATGTACATAGTTCCGCTTCATTGCACTGTGACTTTTTGTTTTCTGTTTTATTATTTAAATGCTTTTTTCAGCATCAGTAGTATTTTTTACGCATACGCCATGTTGTATGCTTTTATTTAATTTTGTTTGTTTCTAAATTCGTTTTTAATTTTATTACAATTGTTTTGTAAATTGATATATTTTGTGTTTAGATTGTTATTTTTTTGTTTTTTTTTAGTTATTTACTTTTTATATTGCTTGTTGTTTATAAACAGTTTGTATATTATTACGAGTATTTGGGCATGTTTTTTAGTTCTTTAATTTATTTGCTTCTCACTCTTACTTTATTTACTAACTACTCTTATTTAATTTCTATTTTTTTATTTCACTTTATTTGTTTTATTTTCTTTTTTTATTAATACTAAATTTCTGTTGTATATGCTTCCATATGTTCCGAGTTCTCCTGTGAGAGTAGGTACCTCTATGAATGTGATGTTGTATTAGAAACAGTAGTTGGCCTAACTTAAACTCTTCTGGAACTTGCCCGCCCTCGTTTAATACAGCAGAACATATGCAGCTTACTTGACAACTTCTTTTCAAACTTATGGCATTTTCCTTTCTACGAAAAAATGTTGCCCTCCTATATCCCAATTATCGAATTACGTATCCTAACTTTCTATAAAATGGCTGAATTTGTGGATAAGGCTGCACTCTTACTTACATAGAAGTCAATATTTGATGAAGGGACCCGACAAACTTACAAAATGGCTAATAAAATCAAACAGGGCAACATTATTTCGAGAAAAGAAAACGCCATTAATTGGTGCGCTTCTTATAACATTTAAAATCGTTAACTTAGCTATTTTATAGTTAAAGCGTGAGTTGAAACTTAAACATAAAATTCTATAGAACTATGCTTCAAATAGACAATTTAATGACTCCAAAGCATTCCTTATTTAGTTTGCTTTATCAATTTATTCCTATTTTCAATCATCCGTTTTTTTTTTTACATATTAAACACCCTGTAAGTACCATTTGTGCTGCTGAGACCCCAATAGTCCTCCATATTTGCTGCCTGCTGATCTAAGCCACCACCAAAAATGCTGCTCCTGTTTTATTGGCTGCTGCCTCGTTCAAGTGCACTTGCACTTGGTATGCGTCACCTTCTAATTTTTTTTTTTTTTGATTTTGATTTTCTACTAAATCAAATCCCCCAAAGGTTTTTCACATTCACAATAAATTAAATTTAATTTTAATTCTTCATGAATTTATTTTAATTTTTAACTGCTCTAGCACAATTCACTTTTTTTTGCTGCTCCACAGCTGCGCAAGATTTTCAATTTTTAATTTCCACCAACAAAATTGAAAAAAAAAAAATATATATATATATATATATAATTTTGACTCGCGTGCGCCGTGCGTGCCACGTAGATAAACTATTCTTGCTAATCCAATCGCCACGAATGCAATGCTTCAACTACCCGCTAAGCGTTCCTTAATTCACTCGCTGTATTTTACACAGTCAAAATTCGTCTTCGTTCGTCTCACACACAACGAGCGAGCGCGAGCGGTGCGCGGTGTTACTCGTTACTCGCGACGTTTTGACCGGATGAATGGCTAAATGGCGTTCAAGCTCGCATTGTGTGACTACGGCTGCGGCGATTGTCGGCAAATCTTGTGAGATGTTTGCTTTTAGCGACTTAAACACATCCGCGCGGAGTACACACACACACACAAAGAAAAATATTTACATACATATGTACATATGTACACATGCATAAGTTTATCGGCAAATGTCAACTTGCGCCTTTCCGTCTTCGGTTTTGATGCCGCGCGTGCCTTCTGCGATTTCCTTACTCGTTACTTTTGCCTTTTTTTTTTGCAGTCAATTGCCGAAGCCGCGTTTGTACCTTTAGCGCCTTGAATTGATCAAATGTTTTTCTTTATATTTTTAGTTTTCTTAAATTCCTTTAATTTGCAATTATTTTTGTAATAATTAAAAATTTTCGGCATTCGTTCAAAGCTACTTTGTATAAATTACCGTATCAATCAATTTGCCGTTACAGTTGCCGTTGCCGTTATCGTTGCAGCCGCCACTAACATTCGCCATTGCCATCGCTTAACTAACTAAAACACAGCTTTGCGCACACAAAAATAAAATACTAATTCAACATGCCGCCGACTCGACTTGTTGGTGGTGTTGACGGGACGCGATCAAAATGACGAGTAATTGGCTACGCGCCGCAAATAATCCATGAGACAATTGACACAAAATGACAACAATTGTCGTTACTAAAGCAAAACAATAACAGCAACAACAACAACAACAACAACAAACACAATGGATGCTGACCGCTGTGCATGTATGTGGGCGTGTGTGTAATGTGGTGCTCGACACTACACGGCCGCGCTACTCGTTGAAGTCAACGCTGCATTCGTTTAAGTCGGCGGCTTTGCTTTTTGCTTGCGTGACGTTCGCTGGAACACCAAAACACGAATTTGGGGTCGCGGCGGGGCACAGCGCGTTACTTAAATATTTATGCGCGCAGCTTCACCACCGTGTGGCGCACGGTGCGAGGTGTCTAACTACCCTGCTAGAATTGTGTGACCGAAAGTACTAACACTATTACAAAAATATAATATTACCACCACATTTGCACTCGTATGTGTTTCTAGCCAAGTTCAAAACCAATGAGATAGATAAGGATGAAACGGAATTTGAAAATACACATACGGGAAGGTGATGAATGAAACGGTCACAAAAGTTCCCGATGCCCTTAAGAATGTGATAGGAAATATCCCAAAACTTTTGGTCATTCCTGCCGGTCATATGACCGGTCAAATTACCTGCACAGTTCTTGCAGGGTACTATGTACATATCCTGCTAGAATTGTGTGACCAAAAGTACTAACACTATTACAAAAATATAATATTACCAACACATTTGCACTCGTATGTGTTTCTAGCCAAGTTCAAAACCAATGAGATAGATAAGGATAAAATGGAATTTGAAAATACACATACGGGAACGTGATGAATGAAACGGTCACAAAAGTTCCCGATGCCCTTAAGAATGTGATAGGAAATATCCCAAAACTTTTGGTCATGCCTGCCGGTCATATGACCGGTCAAATGACCTGCACAGTTCTTGCAGGGTACTATGTACATAGAAGCTGGATTTATTTTGATTCATTTTTTCTTGTTTGTAAGTGTATTATATTTAGGCATTTACATTGTATACTAAAGACACAATACATGGAAGCTTAGGCAAGGCAATGCGACACTAAACTGAAATTTACATACCTACATTGATTTCGTAGGTGAGATGATGTACTAAGATTTACATATGTATATTCAGATGAAAACAAAAAAAGCATTTCAGTTTTAAAAAACTAAGAAATAAAATAAAGTAAAATAAAAATAAAATAAAATAAAATAATATAAAATAAAATAACATAAAAATAAAATAAAATAAAATAAAATAAAGTAAAATTAAAAAAAAATAAAATAAATTAAAATAAAATAAAATAACATAAAAAAGTAAATTAAAAACAAAATAAGATAAAAACAGAGTAAAGTAAAATAAAATAAAAAAGAATGAAATAAAAAAATAAAATAAAAATAACTAAATAAATAAATTAAATTAAATTAAAATAAAGTGAAATAAGGAAGTAAATTAAAAACAAAATAAGATAAAAAAGAATAAAATAAAATAAAATAAAATAACATAAAAATAAAATAAAATAAAATTAAGTAAAATTAAAAAAATAAATTAAATTAAATTAAAATAAAATAAAAAAAGAATAAAATAAAAAGTGAAATAAAAATAACCAAATAAATAAATTAAATTAAATTAAAATAAAGTAAAAAAGGAAGTAAATTAAAAACAAAATAAGATAAAAAAGAAAAAATAAAATAAAATAAAATAAAATAAAATCAAATAAAATAAAATAGAATAAAATAAAATAAACTAAAATAAAATCAAATATAAAATAAAATAAAATAAAGTAAAATTAACTAAAAAATAAAATAGATTAAATTAAATTCAATTAAAATAAAATAAAAAAGTAAATTAAAAACAAAATAAGATAAAAAAGGAATAAAGAAAAATAAAATAAAATAAAATAAAAATTAACAAAAACAAATAAATTAAATTAAAATAAAATAAAATAAAATAAATTAAAATAAAATAAAATAAAACAAAATAACATAAAGTAAAATAAAAACAAAATTTTTATTTATGTTGATACATATACAGAAATGCTTTGAAGAAATACCTTAAATGTATGCTTAGATTGAAATTAAGATCCAAATGAACCAGGGGCGAACGCAGGGGGGTTTTGGGGTGTTAAACCCCCCCCCCCCCCAAAGTAATTGAATTTTTAAATAATAGAATTTAATTCTACAGTCATTTGAAAAATTGTAATTTGTTGTTTTCAAAGCAATCTTTCTGCCGACGATGTATGAATATGTAAAATAAATTAATACATTAGTCACTAACAGCGTTGCCGTTTTGATACAATTGTATCTTTTTTGATACTTTTTTTTTTCTAAATTTTGTGATTTGATACTTTTTTGTTCACAAACGGCCTATTTTGATACTTTTCTGCTGATAGAATTTAATTTTTTGAAACTATGAAAACCCAATAAACACAACGGATTCGCCTCGAATTCGAGACGAATTCGCTTCTCTGATTATATTATCGCGGCGATAGTTCGCGACGATAGATCGGCGAATCCGAATTCCCAGGCGAGTCACCCCTCATTAGCGATTCGCGAATTTTTATATTCTCGGATCGTTGGCGATTCGAGATTTATGCCCATTGGCGAATACATTCTAGAAAATCTTCTTCTGCGAATCCACCTAGAATTCGCCACGATATCATCTGAGCTTTTCAATCTCTCGAGTAGAGTTTTAAATGGTAAATTAAAGCCCAACAGGGAATTTCTTCTTGTAAAGCAAGATTTAATAAAATTAATAAATGCTATTGCGATAATTGATTTTTCTCGAGTCCATCTCGAACTCGATACGAGTCCGAAAAATTACATTCACCTCCGCGAATTCTTCTCGAATTCGCCAGGATATCATCATCGCTTTTGTGTTTATTGGGAATGTCAAACTAAAAACAAACCTATTGTATCTGGATAGTATTAAAAAGTTGTGGGAATGTAGGCCAATTAAAAAACCCAGAAAAATATAAACTGGACAGAGACATTTTTTTAATTTTCTTCAAAGTAATGAGTTTGCCTTATAACTCTGTGGCTGCTGAACTGGATTTTTTTTTAGATTTAAGGGGAATTGTGAGTCGAAAATGGACATGGATCATTGAAAGTTTTATAAGCCATAACTCAGAAACCGTAGCAGATATATCGATGAAATTTGGTATGCGTGATTTACTTTCCTAAGCATATGTTTGGACGAAAAATTGCCAAAATCGGCCACGCCCATTTTTATATATGGGAATTATAAAGTGGCCTAATAGAAACATCTCTCAATTACAAAGATATATCATTGAAATTTTGTGGTAGAAATCCAGCTATAGACATAAACAAAAAACAGGAAAATTGGGAAAATGGGCGTGGCACCGCCTCTTTTTGGAAGCTGGAATATACGAGATGTCTGAGCCTATAACTCGACAAATAATTTATATATTATCACGAAAATCAGTTTGTACACTTTAATAACTTGTGGTAATACATGCTCAAAAATTTAGCGAAATCGGTTTATGACCACGCCTACTTTGTAACACAGCTATTTCTGGAAACCCTTGGGAATTTGTAACGTGATTAGAAGTTGCAAATTTCCACTAATAATAATATTTGTATGCTTAGTTGGTTTTTTTTTTTGTGGGTATGTATATTTATTTCGACAAAATTAGTACAGTAAGATTATATCTTTAAATAATACAACACTTCAAATATGGAATAACTTGAATTCGTCAGATAAAAATTAAACTTAAATCTATTGTAAACATTTTCGTACACTCTTTTGTTTTAGATTATTTAGATGATTCATTTATTTATTTTGAGAAAAATAATTATATAGGACACTCCTGAAGTTACCCTTATTCAATTTGTTCCTGACGCTAGCAGGAACCGTATTCCAGATTCTTATAGCATTGATGAAGAACAGTTTTGTGGAGTTCATGAAGTTAAAGTACGGCACAATTAAGTTACAGGAACGCTCGGACTTTGAAAAAATAAGTTTTTCGTAAAGATAAGATGGGGTCTTTTTATTCATTAGTTGGTATAGAAAAATGCAGTTTGATTGATAAAAATTTTGAAAATAGGCGTGTCTGCGCCCACTTTATGCGGCACTCGATTTATATAATCGAACAAACGCAAACAAACAATGAAAGCATACAGGTGAGTATCTCGAACTTAGGCTTCCTTACTTGTTAGTTTTAGTTTAAATACAGAGAAAATGCAATGAATTGAGATTTAAAAGGTGCCTTTATTTAATCTGTGCATATGTAGGTCCACTCATAAATTTAAGTAAAAATTGTCTGGACGAGTTTTAAGTATTTTTTTTTTTTTTAATTTTCCGTTGGATATTGAAAACCCCCCCAAAATATTTTTCTGTGTGCGCCACTGAAATGAACTAAGGACTAATATAAATCTTGTTCAAAAATATAAAAAATTTATTTTTTTCCTTTTTAGTAAATTTTTATATTAATATTAAATAAAAGCTTTTTAAAATTTTTTTTTTACTTTGTTTTATTTTTGCCTTTTTAGTTTTAGAATGCATATTACATCTAATATTTGTCAACACTCCCACTATCAATATAGTCCAACAGTTTTTAATATGAATTGCACTATGTTTAACATTTTGATGGTTTCTGCTCAGCCAGTTTTTTTTTTATTATCCAATTCCTGTGTAGTCTTTTAAGTGGTTTTACTATACTCTTTTGTGAATAGATTACTTCGTGCAATCTTACCTACATATGTAAGTTGGCGTTTTATCAGTGTTTCAGAATCTCTCTTGTTAGTTTTTTTACTTTCGCAGATTAATCATAATCAATAGACCGGCCTTATAACTTTGTTTATTGCTAACGCTTCCAATGTTTCAAGATTTTCGGAATTTTTCCGTGTTTATAGTTTTTTCTGCTACTGTTCCGTTATTTATAAAACTTGCACCAATATGTCGACACCTGCGTTATTTATCGGCAAAAGTTTATTACGGATTTTCTATATTTTTTGTAGGTAATACGTGTTCAAAATAGGAACAAAATTGGTTCATAAATACTAATTTTCTAAATACATATCTTGACACTAGCGCCACCTAGCGGCGATTTTTTTTCCACAGATGTATTTACTTTCTCACAGGCATAATATATACCGAATATGAACAAATTCGGTCGGTAAATACGAATTTTACAAATAACTTGACACCAGCGCCACCTATCGGCGATTTTTTTCCACGGATGTATTTACTTTCTTATAGGCAATATATATACCGAATATGAACAAATTTGGTCGGTAAATACGAATTTTACAAATATCTTGACACCAGCGCCATCTATCGGATTATTTTTTATTTCACATTGCATTGTCTCCGGGTCCCGAACTATGTTCCAAATTTCAAGTACCTAGCTCAACTAGAAGTATCTTAAATATTCGTTACAAAATTCCACGACATACATACATACAAAAAGGGAAGTTAAATAAAAGCTTGTAAAAACAACAAAAATTCTAAAAAACCGGCTACAGTCACTGTTTTGCCCAAAAAAAAACGCTACCAACAACTTCGAGCTTCGACATTAAGTTGCATCGTGGTTATATTATACGCTAAAGCAAATTTTTGGCCAGCAAAAGGGGCTTGGTTTTCTACCTACATTTATTTGTAGGTACTTATGTATGTATGTACATATGTACATATCGCTTAACGTACACGTGCCTTTTCATTTTATGACACGGCTTTTATTTTAATTTTATTGCAGCTCAACAGCTCAAGCATAAAACTCTTTGTTTTCAATAGAAATTAAAACATTAAAATAAGTTTAATTGATTTGCCAAACATACTACTATGTGTGTATGTACATTGTACAACAGTGCGTATGCGTAACCTGGCTCTGAAGACAATAATACTACTCGTAGCCTAATGTGCCTACGGGAATTTTTAATGGTAAAAGCCCGTCTCCACATAACTTGTTTCACCAAAGAAACATGTAGCAAAACATCTCGCTAAATAACCCGTCTCCACGTGGCTGATCGTGATTCAGTTTAACATCTCTCTTTCTTGCTCTTCTTAAATGTTTGTATGTTTGCTTATTTTTGCGTTTTTGTTTTGGCATGTGTGAGATTTCGATAGATTTTCGATACAAAATTAGAGAAGACATCGATATCATCGAGGTTGGCAAGATGATTCAGAATGAAACAGTGTTTCAATCTTCACTCGCTCTCAGAAATTTTGTATGGAAATTGGCGAGTTTCGGCACTGGTTTCCGTGTCGAAACAAGATTGAGAGAGAAAATGGAGAAAAAAAGAGCGAAACACGTTATGTGGAGACATGGTATTAGATTTAGAGGTCGGAAACTATCGATAGTTAGCACCATCGATAGTGTACGATAGTTTTTTTGCAAACTATCGATAGTATATCGATAGTTGACGATAGTTTCGGGTGATTTGGGAGAGTCTACGGCTACGCTCACACTGTAACCGCTTTTTGCCGTCCGGCAGCAAACACATCCACAAACACGTCTGTTTTAAATGAGCTCACCCGATTTCACCCGAATGTAAACAAACACATACATGAAAGTAATAGAAGATGATCCAATAAAACTTTTTTCAGTACATTGTTTTGTTTTATTTATTTATTAGCCATTTATTCTTGTTCAAAAAAATTAATATATTAACCAGAGGCCATAACAATTATAACAAATAAATATAAAAATCACTTGATAACAATTATTGAGCAATGGGAAAATTTTTCCATCATCAATAACAATTACTCAAAGTTCGATATTTTTTCGATCAGATCATAATTGTTGTGAGCAATTGATATTTTTTTCGATGTTCCATAACAATTTCTGGATGATGGATATTTTTTAGATCAGTTCATAAATGTTACTAGCAATTAATATTGTTTTCGATCTTCCATAACAATTACTGGATGATGGATATTTTTTAGATCATCCCATAATTAATTAAGACTCGACCAAATGATAGCCCTAGCCAAGCGCTTTCACTTGATACCCATTTTGCGGTGTTCGGTATTCTATATTCGTATTACGTATCCATATTTATCCGCTTTTCCACAATTATGAACAGTTATCGATAAATTTATCGAAATATATCGTAGTCCAAATAAAACCTGGGGCCATCCCCTTTCGTTTGATACCCATATTGTAGTGTAATTTTAATGTTTTTGCGTAATCACATTTTAATCGACCATGCGACTAGAACGCATAGTCGTATTTATGTTGCTTTGACTACTTGCTAGTCAACAATTCAAACCCTGCATGGAATAGTTATCGTTTGTTTGGTGCCAAGTGGTCACATTTCAAATTTTCAATAAACTATCGATAGTTCAAACGATAGTCGAAAACCATCGATAGTGGAAACGATGTTCAGAAACCATCGATAGTGACGATAGTGCCATCGATAGTTTCCGACCACTAGTTAGATTGTTGTAAATGTGTATGTATGAATGTATGCATGTACATTAGATGCGTTTTTTATGAAAATAGAGTGTTTTAGAGCAAGTAAACTGAAAAAAAAGTTGACTTTTCCAACAACTGGATGTAGCTACACCGAAAACCGCGCAAATTCCCAGAATTTCAAGGTATGTTTAGATTTATGTATGTATGAAAAAAGTTAGGATTTTGCGCAAGAAAAAAAATTGATATCTACCCGTACGTAGAATTAACCGCTAAAGCGAATGGCGTATTCAGTTTTTTTGGTACACTCCCCAGGTAAGGTAATATCGCGGCCTAAAGTGATCATTTTCTTTTTTCCCATTCATCTTCAACTTCTTGCCCTATACTCTTCCAGAAAGCGGACATTTTTTTTTTTAAATTTAATCACATGGTAAGCTGCGTAATTTAATACACTTTTCAGAAATGAGTAGCTATTAAAAAAAATGCATTTTTATGAGAAACTTTTTCATATCAGAATTACACTCGGAGGGTAGTATGCGGCCCACTACCGAGGGGTGATCGCTATTTTTTCAAAAACCCAATTATTTGGTTTTAATTAATTATAAAAAAACTTGTTGTGTGTTTTGTCCGGACTATCGCTAAAAACCGAAACCTCTGGCATGACAGGCGACCACTCTATCCAGTACACCACAGCGGTCACCACATACATAAATGTATATAAAAAAACAACAGCGAGACACCCAATTGTTGTCACCTTTTGTAAGTACATGTACATATAAATATGTATGCATATAGGCACTAGAGCTGCAAAACCATCGATAGTCGGACCACTCGATAGTTTCGATAGTCGAAAAAAAAACTATCGATACTATCGATAGTTTTTTATGAATATTTCACTAAAATAAAAAGAGGGATGGTTTTGTTTACAGTTTTCTTTCCAAAAAGTCTTTAATTTTTTACGCAAAACAATAATTAAATAAAAGATCAAATAAGTTTTAGATACTTCACTTACACTGAGAGAAAAATCAACCAAAAGTTGGTTAATAGTACATACTAATTTCACACTTGAAATGGAATCAATGTGAATTTTGTTTAATATTACCATTACCATTGTTGATATATTAGACAGTGCTTTTGGTTATATTAACCATGATATTTGTTGATGTAACAAAATGTTCGTTCAAATCTTCAACCAAGTTCTTGTTACTATTAAACAATTTGTTGGTTATATTTTTATGCCAGTAGCAGCACTGCTATGTATGATCTATAAGAGAGTGTTAATATGTTAACTGAATAACAAAGAAAATTCCAAATACTCACTCTCTCGCTCTCTGCAATTCGGGTCCAGCCATTCAACTTCGTCAAGCACAAACGGTGTTGAAGGCGATGATAACAACAGAGCCGAAGCCATAAATCTTCGTAAATATTTTTACTTTTTTTTTTAGATATGAATTAACCAATATTTTCGTTAATATAACAACTATACACGTTGGGGAAACCAACTTTCTGTTTGATATTGATTGTTACCAAAATATTGGTTAATGGTACAATGAAAATGTACACATTACATTTTTTCCTTTTGACATGAATAAATCAACCAATAAAACATTAACCAAGATGTTGGTTGAAAAAACCATTGTACTTTTTTCTCTGTGTATGTATATAGCATTTTCTGGTTAAATTAAACCTTAAAAAGAGGGATGGTTTTGTTTAGGTATGGGCCTGCTGAGCACAGAACAATTTTTTATTTTAATTTTTAATTTTTTGTATGGTTACGTTTTTGAGATAACGGTAATTTTGTGTTTTTATACTCAGCTGTACTAGTACACAGAGTATTATAGTTTTGATTTCCTAACGGTGGATTGTAACAGAATGAAATAATCGAGATAGATATAGACTTATATATATCAAAATGATCAGGGTGAAAAGAGAAATCGATTGAGCCATGTCCGTCCGTCTGTCCGTCTGTCCGTCTGTCCGTCTGTACGCACGATAACTCGCGCAAAAATTGAGATATTTTGATGAAATTTGAAATGTAAGTTGGTATCAAGACAGGAACGGATGGTATTGAAAATGGGCGAAATCGGACCATGACCACGCCCACCTCCCCTATATAGTAAAAATCGGAAATTTTGTATCTCGGTCACTAATAGAGCTAGAGTGATAAAATTTCACACACGTATTGAGCTCAGGCCCTTATGAAGAAATATGGTGAAATTTTGGAAAATGGGCGGTGCCACGCCCACTTATTAAGGGGCAAACATTGAAAGTTTTATGAGTCGTAACTCAGAAACCGTTGAAGATATATCGATGAAATTTGGTAGGCGTGATATACTTACTTAGGCAAATGTTTGGACGAAAAATTGCCAAAATCGGTTGAGGGCCACGCCCACTTTTATATATGGGTCTTATAAAGTGACCTAATAAAAACATTTTAAGCGATATCTCTGTCAAATATAAAGATATATCATTGAAATTTTATGGAAGGTGTCCAACTATGGACATAAAACAAAAAATACAAAAATTTTGGAAAATAGGCGTGGCACCGCCTCCTTTTAGAAGCAGGAATATACGAGATTTCTGAGCCCATAACTCGACAAATAATCGATATATTATGACGAAACTTGGTCTATACACTTTCACTACTTGTAGTAATACATGTTCGAAATTTTAGCGAAATCGGTTGACGACCACGCCCACTTTTATATATGGGTATCATAAAGTGGCCTAATAAAAACATTTTAAGCGATATCTTTGTCAAATATAAAGATAATTCATTGAAATTTTGTGGCATGAGTTCTACAATAGATCGGAAACAAAAAATAGAAAAATTTCGGAAAATGGGCGTGGCACCGCCTCTTTTCAGACAAAGGAATCAACGAGATTTCAGAGCCCACAACTCGACAAATAATTGAGATATTGTGACGAAACTTGGTTTATCCACTTTTATAACTTGTGTTAATAGACACGCAAAAATTTATTGAAATCGGTTTATGACCACGCCTACTTTTTAACAAAGATATTTCTGGGAATTTGTAACAAGACTTCTTTGTAACTAGAAGTCATAAAGGAATGAAATTTTGCACAAAGAATAATATTCATATTCTTAGTTGGATGACTGATAAAAATGTTGAAAATGGGCGTGGCTACGCCCACTTTATGCGGCACTCGCTTTATATAAAATACACCCTATATCGAACAAACGCAAACAAACAATGAAAGCATACAGCTGAGTATCTAATGTTCGATTCCACTCGAACTTAGGCTTCCTTACTTGTTAATTATCACTTTATTCAAAAATTATTTTAATTGGAGTTACGCTTCTAACAATATACAACTTGTAGTAATTGAACTACACCTCGCTAAATGACATCTGCTCAATGTCAAAATTTTTAATTTTTTGCGATTTTTGAAAAAGTTTTGATTTTCAAACTAAGTTTTTTATAAAAACTTGTAAAAATCAGAAAAGTTTTATTTTTTAAAAATTAGCCCGTTTAATTGTTAACGTAATATCAAGGATATCTGATAAAAACATTATTTTTAGCGATTTCTTTCATGTGAAACAAAAAGGATTTTTATGGACGAAAAACTCGCTTAGATTACTCATCCTCTTACGACAGACATTCCTTACCACGGGTATATTCTAAGCCCCCTAACCCGCTGGGGTATTAATTTGACCAATTTGATATCGAAATCCAACTCCTCCCTAACATTCAGTATTCTTCTCTTGGGACAAAACTACAAGAATGAATAGGGATAACCATCGATAGTGGAAAAAAACTATCGATAGTGACACGAAAAAAAAACTATCGATACTATCGATAGTGCCATCGATAGTTTTGCAGCTCTAATAGGCACTACTTCGCTATATGAGCTACATATGTACTTAGTATAGCTTTGCATTAAAGCTTCAACTTTTCTCCAGCTCAACCTCCAGCTGTCTCATTAATGCAACAAAACACATGTACACACAAATGGTGATGATTTTCACATTTCTTCAATTGATAAGAATCTGTGTTTAAATTGAATTTGTAGAGAAAACAACAGCAACAAAAGCAAATACAACGCTTTAAGCAGCAGAAAAATTTGCTTAAAATGGCGACCCAAGTAACTAAGCTAAATTATTATAACAAATTCAACCGAGATACAACACAAGTGAATGGCGGATAAGCAGCAAACAGTGAGGATTTGGGAAGAAAGATGCAAAAAGTGAAATAGTGTAGAAGAAATAGAGAAAGAATGGCATGAAAACTATAACAAAAATGCTTTGAGTAAAATTTAAGCGAATAAAAAAATCAAAAACATACATTGAATAGCACCAAGTCGTCCACACAGACGGACAGCCAGCCAAGCCACTCAAGAAGAGCAGCCAGCCACCTAAAGAATTGCTTAGAGGTTTGGCGTGTGGCGCGATCGCTGATAAAGCACTTTTATTTTTATGTACATAAGTATAATATGATTGTGTGTATGTCAGTTTTGTAATGTATTTTTTGTCTACGAAATGTGATACGAATATATGTATATTAGATGCGTTTTTTTGATCTAACATACCCCTCCGGCCACAGAATTTGAAAGAAGGATGTTGTAGGATAACTAAGCTGATTTTTATTTTTTTTTTAGAAAGAAAACTGAGTGGGCTACTCCAAAAACAGCGATTTTTTTTTTTTTATTTCCATGATAGGTTTAGATTCATATATGAAAAAAACCACAGAATTAAAAATAAAAAAACAAAAGATATATATTCTCATGTAAAATTAACGGCTTAATCGAATGGTGTACTCAGTTTTTAGTGCGAGCCATAGGGAAGGTACCAAGATCGCCTAAAGTGGAATTTTATTTTTTTTAGTCACGGATTTTCAAGTTTGGACCCTGGCATTTTCAAGATACCTTAAATTTCTTTTTAATCAAAATATACAGGAATCTGCGCAAATTAATGCAGTTTTCAGAAAAGTTTATTTGATCGAAATCGAGCTTTTTTTTATCCAAGCTACTTTGGTTTAAATGAAACATTCCAAAATCATTTTCATATTGAACAACATTTTTTTTTTTACATATGTATGTAAATAATAAATTTTCGTATTTTGTACTTGCAACAATAAAAAATGTTTTTTAATGTTTAATATATATCTTTTGTTTTTTTATTTTTAATTCTGTGGTTTTTTTTCATATATGAATCTAAACCTATCATGGAATTTAAAAAAAAAATCGCTGTTTTTGGAGTAGCCCACTCAGTTTTCTTTCTAAAAAAAAAAATAAAAATCAGCCTAGTTATCCTACAACATCCTATTTTCATATTCTGTGGCCGGAGGGAAGATCTGAGAAACTTTGCCGAAAAAAAACGCATCTAATGTATATACATATGTCTGTCTAGTTATTAATATTTGTAGCATTACATTGTAAAAGCAGCAACAATAAGCCTTAAGAATAACTTAACCAGAATAATAAAAGAAAGAGTATGAATGCATGAAAGGGCATATAAATAAAAGGTTCATACATATATACAGACATGTATGTATGCGAATGTGCACGAAAAAATAATAGATACATAGGCTATGTTCAGAAACGCAGCCTAAAGCGCAACAGCGGCAGTAATTATTTTTTTGATGATTGTGATGAGCGACGCTTCATACAAAATTTACGTTTATGAACGCTCTGCTTGTACTACAAAAGCAGATTGCGCTTCAAACTGAGTTTCTGAACGGAGCCTTTTACTAATAAATATAACAACTAATATAACAAATATTTTCTTCTTGCTTGCTTTTCTCCTGCAGTTAGTGGTTAGCGGTTATGAAGCACAACAGAAGGTCACCCAAAGGGTTAAAGGGCTCAATTAGCAAATGGGGAAAAAATAGCCAGCACAAACTAGAAAATTTCGATTCAAAATAATAGATACAATCAAGTACCTACAGTGAGATTAAGTGAGAAGGATTGATACGCGTTTCTAAGTAACGACACTATACATATCTGTGCTGTTAAATTAAAATAGCTTAACTCGAAATAGTATGGTTAGGGTTGCCAGATACCCTTTCGGAAAAAATCAGTACATTGTCTTCCAAAAAAAAAACAAAAAAAAAAAAACAATATATGCGGAGAAAATCGTCTTTATTACTGGTATTTTGTTTTTGTTTCCGTATCGTTAACTGTCAATCATATCTCTATGACATTTAACGTTCGCGTTGCTTACTCCTTCCTAATTGTTTCATGGTTATGCCCTGGTTATGCTTACGAGCAAAACACCGATGAAATTCGGGTGCTTGTTTCACCCAGCAAATTTGATCGATGTAAGAGTCCGAAAATTCTCTCACTTGTCGGAGTGCACAACAGCAATTACACGTTGCTCGTCGAGTATTGTCGTAAGCATAACCACGGCATTACAAACGTCAAATGATAACAATTGGAAATTAACAGTGCCGAGTGATAAAAATCAATTTTTTTAGTGTCGGCTAAAAATCAGTACAAATCAGTACAAAATCCAAAAAATCAGTATTTCTTAAGGTTTTTAAAACGGAGCACGAAAAATCAGTATTGTACTGATCAAATCAGTACGTCTGGCAACCCTAAGTATGGTGAACGTAAAAAATCAATTTTTTTTTTTGTTAAAATTTAAACCATTGGATCAATTTGGATTTTAAAGGAGAAAATAATGCAGTTATAGTGTCAGAGTAGGGATACTTGTGAACCAGAAATCTTAAAGCAAAATTAACTTTTATAACTTAAATGCTTTTATTGAATACAATTTTTACGAAAAGCAAAATTATTTATTTCTACATACATAGTTAAGTTTTTTTAATCTGCGCTAAAATAAAAACGACTATTAAATTTGTTCGCGACAGTTTCTTAGAAATATTCTCATCGTATATTGCATTAGCGATTCTTTAATTATAAAAAATTTAATTTGGTGGGAGTATTTTATTAATGATATTTTCATTTAAGTTGACCATGTACAAATTTTTATTTGGCGCAGGAACAGCGTAACTGAAACCCGACTAAATGAAATTACTCAAAAACGTGTGTGAATGCGCGTGATTTCGGAAAGTAATTTCGGCTAATCAACGTAATTTCAAATGCCGTGTGCAGAGTCTTTTAGAGAATGTAGAATTCGTTATCATTTTTAGAATTGTCGTCGATTTCATTACGGCAAAAGAAAAATCATTTTTACGATCGTTAAAACATCGACATCATTAACGAAAAAATAACGATTACATAAACGCTATTTAACGACAGCGATAACAAGGCGTTCTCTGGCTGTGCTGTCAGAAAAAAAATCTTGTATACATTTAGGCTGATTAGTCAATTGGAAAGACACAAACACACACACACCCACATGCAAAGCTCCGCGCGCTCACATCCGCTTTAATACTCACCATGGCGGTAATGAAAACAGAATTGCCCATAATCTTTATTTATTTACATTTATTTGAACACAATTTTCTACTTTTGCATTATTGCATCTAAATGAATACGCTTTCTTCATATATGTATGTTTGTTAGATAAAATGTTAAGCTAATGTGCTTTTATTTATTAAAAATGTGCTTAAACATTAGTTATTGTACGTTTAACAACACTTCCGAGTGTGTTTTGCTACCTTTTTTTTTAAGTTTTTTCTTTGTTTTTGGGGTTAAGCTGAGATGGAAAGTAAAACTGTAGGGGAATAAATGATGTCGATTGATAAAATAATTTTTAAAGTAGTGATTCAGAGTGGGGGAAAATCATTGAAAATTCGTTAATTCAAAAAAGGTTTTAAATTTTTAAATGTGGAATAAATGTGAGAAGAAAAAAAACGATGAAGAAAAAAAAAACGATGAAGTATGAAAATAAGTTATTTTGGAACTACATATGTAGTATATACCAGACCTGGATAATACTGAGTAGTAATTGGACTATTACGTACTTAAATACTTTATATTTTGATCTTGAAGTAATTAGTCCGTACTAAGTACTTTCAGAATATTCAAGTACAAGTTAGACATATACGCCGCCGATTGACGCCGCCGCCGCGCCGATTACTGTCATAATCGGCCGCCGCCGCCATAATCCGTGAAATCGGCGTATCGGCGCGGCGGCGTGAGCTGGCGCGCCATACCCGTATGGAGCGAGATGTGCACATATTTTCCTAGTTTTGCTAACTGCTAAAGTTCTCCAAAATTAAAAAAAAAAAAGGAACCAATCGACGTGTTTGGACCTCCGGAACATAATTTGTTCCCAGATACGGAACTTTTCTGGTATGTCTTCCATTTAGTCCTACTTCTCGAGATCTGTTGCTAATAGTTCTACTCAAAATTGAATAATCTAGACCCTCCTTGATATCATTAGATGGCGATTTATGCATGAAAATTATCCCAAACATGCCTCCAGAATCGAAAACTCATGGTTTGAACGTAAGAAAGTTGCTGTTTTGAGTAGCCCTCACAGTCGTCGAACCTCAGTCCTATAGGGAATATTAAAGAAGACGATGGGGGATCAAAAATGGAAAAATAAGCAAGAGTTATGGAAAAAAAAAAATTAAAGAAGCTTTGTACTTAATACCAGTTGCAAATTGCGCTGATTTGGTCAACCTTATGCCACGAAGAAGTAAGGAAGTTATAAAAAATAAAGGAGCTTCAACTAAACATTAGTTTAAATCTAGCTGCAGCATTAATATTGTAGTATATTTGAAAAAACAATCGAATTTAAAGTTTGTCCCTATTATTATTTCCAACTTAGCTTATACATTTCATTATTTTTATTCATAAAATTTAAATTATTATACAAAACCCACCCCAGAGTCATTGAAGCATGTCCTCTCCGTGTAAGCATCAATATATGGTAATTATTATTTGGTCTTAAAATGAAATAAATGGAGAATTGCAAAATTTTGTCCCTATTATTTTTTCCAACACTGTATATATGTACATATATTTATTTTAAAGTGCCTTATATACATATATATAAATATGTATGTAAATATATGGATGCCTGTTTATTATCATACGAAATAAGCAAATGAATTTAAATTTACCCTTATATATACAATTTAAGGTGGAAATTAGTTTATTTATTCCATTCAGCCAGCGCTATTAAGGTAACTAAATAAAATTAAGATTTGAATAAGGATTGTGATTTGTAGATTTGGGGAAGGCGCGCCGGCGCGAAAAAGCACGCCGGCGTCGCCGCCGCCGCCGAAATTTTTTTGGAATGGCGCCGCCGCCGCCGGAATCACTGTCGGCGTATATGTCTAGTCCAAGTACAAGTACGTGGAATTGCAAAATAATTGAAGTTTTAGAAAATACTTCAAAGTATTTGAAAAGAATTGAAAGTACTTGAAAAGAATTGAAAAATGTACTTGAATCGATTTTTTAATTCTTTTCAAGTACTTTCAATTACTTACAAATCAAGTACATTTTTCAATTCTTGTCAAGGACTTTCAATTCTTTTCAAATACTTTGAAGTATTTGCTAAAACTTAAATTTTTTTGCAATTACTTGTGCTTGTACTTGTACTTGAAAATTTTGGGAATGCCAGTACCAATACCAGTACAATTCCTTTAAAATGTACTTGTCACAAGCCGTACTGGTACTTGATATTACCCAGGTCTGATGTATACATACTTTGAAAATGTATTACAATTATGAAAGAAGTAAATTCAAAAGTTAATTTTAAAAAATATAGTAAATTTTTAGAAAATATTGTAAAATAAAAAAATGGTACATAAATTGTGAGAAAATTAATTAATTTGTGAAAAAGGTAGTAAAGAACAGTTAATTGAAAACAAAAACAGTAAATTTTGAAAATTCTAAATTTTTTAGTTTTGAAAAACTTTTGTAAAGGGTATAGCTAATATAAAAAATGCAGTACATTTCGAAAAAGTTGTGATTTCGAAAATATGTAGTTGTGAACTTTGAAAAAAAAAGTTATAAATTTTGAAAAAAGTTATAAATTATAAAGAAAGTAATATTTTGAAAAAAAAGGTCTAAATTTTGAAAAAATTTTGAAGAATTTTAGAATTGTAGAAAAGTTTAAGAAAAAGTAGGTACTTCAAATTTTAATAATAACTCTAGTTTTGGAAACTGTAAATTTAAAAAAGAGTAATGTAGTTTCCAAAATATGTAGCAGTAAATTTAAAATAAAAGTAAATTTTGAAAATGGCAGTTAGTTTGGAAAATATTAATCTTTGATAGGAAGCATTTGATACATAAAAATTTTGAAACAAGTTTTGCTTTTTTAAATAAACGGTGTTTTGGAAAAAGTAGTAAATTTTGAAACACAAATCGGAAATTCACTTTCTTAGTGACTTTTTGTGGAAATTATTAGCACATTCGAAACGGATAATAGTTCAAAAAAGTAGCAGATGGGACAGAAGTAGAAAATTTTGAGAAAAAGTGGAAAAGGTGGCAAATTTAAAAAAAAAGTCATATGGGTTCGAGAATGGTAGTAAGGTAAAAGTAGTTTATACTTGAAAGCTTTTTAGTGCCTAGCACGAAAATCAATTAATTAGTAGTTTATTTTTGGAAAATTCGCTAGTTTTGAAAAAAGTTGCTAATTAAAAAAAAAAAAGCGGTAAATTAACAAGTAAGGAAGCCTAAGTTCGAGTGCAATCGAACATTAGATACTCAGCTGTATGCTTTCATTGTTTGTTTGCGTTTGTTCGATATAGGGTGTATTTTATATGAAACGAGTGCTGCATAAACAGGGCGCAGCCACGCCCATTTTCAAAATTTATATCAATCATCCAAATAAGCATACAAATATTATTGTTAGTGCAAAATTTCATCCCTCTATGACTTTTAGTTACAAAGACTTCACGTTACAAATTCCAAAAGGGTGTTCCAGAAATATCTTTGTTAAAAAGTAGGCGTGGTCATAAACCGATTTCAATACATTTTTGCGTGTCTATTAACACATGTTATAAAAGTGTATAAACCAAGTTTCGTCATAATATCTCAATTATTTGTCGAGTTAAAGGCTAAGAAATCTCATATATCCCTTTGTCTAAAAAGAGGCGGTGCCACGCCCATTTTCCAAACTTTTTTATTTTTTGTTTCCGGTCTATTGTAAAACTCATGTCACAAAATTTCAATGAATTATCTTTATATTTCACATAGATATCGCTTAAAATGGTTTTATTAGGTCACTTTATAATACACATATATAAAAGTGGGCGCGGTCGTCAACCGATTTTGGTAATTTTTCGTCCACACATTTGGCTAAGTAAATATATCACGCGTACCAGATTTCATCGATATATCTTTAACGGTTTCTGAGTTATGGCTTATTAAACTTTCAATATTCGCTCCTTAATAAGTGGGCGTGGCACCGCCCATTTTCCAAAATTTTTGTAGTTTTTGTTTTATGTCCATAGTTGGACTCCTGCCACAAAATCTCAGTGATTGATCTTTATACTTGACAGAGATATCGCTTAAAATGTTTTTATTAGGCCCCCTTATATTTCCTATATATAAAAGTGGGCGTGGCCGTCAACCGATTTTGATAATTTTTCGCCAAAACATTTGACTAAGTAATTATATTACGCGTACCGAATTTCATCGATATATCTTCAACGGTTTCTGAGTTATGACTCATAAAACTTTCAATGTCTGCCCCTTAATAAGTGGGCGTGGCACCGCCCATATTCCAAAATTTTTGTGTTTTTTGTTTTATGTCCATAGTTGGACTCATGCGACAAAATTTCAATGATAGATCTTTATATTTGACAGAGATATCGCTTAAAATGGTTTTATTAGGTCACTTTATAATACACATATATAAAAGTGGGCGTGGCCGTAAACCGATTTTGATAATTTTTCGTCAAAACATTTGTCTATGTAAGCAAATTACGCGTACCAAATTTCATCGATATATCTTCAACGGTTTCTGAGTTATGACATATAAAACTTTCAATGTTTGACCCTTAATAAGTGGGCGTGGCACCGCCCATTTTCCAAAACTTCATCAAATTTCTTCATAAGGGCCCGAGCTCAATACGTGGGTAAAATTTTAAAACTCTAGCTATATTAGTGGCTGAGATACCAAATTTCCGATTTTTTCTATATAGGAAAAGTGGGCGTGGTCATGGTCCGATTTCGCCCATTTTCAATACCAACCGTCCCAGTCTCGATACCAACTTGCGTTCCAAATTTCATCAAAATATCTCAATTTTTGCGCGAGTTAGAGTGTTTACAGACGGACGGACGGACGGACAGACGGACGGACGGACGGACGGACGGACGGACGGACGGACGGACGGACGGACGGACATGGCTCAATCGATTTCTCTTTTCACCCTGATCATTTTGATATATATAAGTCTATATCTATCTCGATTATTTCATTCTGTTACAATCCACCGTTATGTGATTAAAACTATAATACTCTGTGTACTAGTACAGCTGAGTATAAAAATAAAATTGGTTTAGTTTTAAAAAAAGTATTTACCTAATTGTGAAAACAGCTGTTATTTTTGAAGAGGGAAGTTAATTTTGAAAAAGTAGTACATTAAGAAGAAATTTGTTTATTTTTGAGTTGTAAATTTTGAAAAAGTTGTAAATTTTGAAAAAAGTAGGTAAGTAGTGTATTTTGAAGATTAGTTAATTTTGGAAAAATTTGTTAATTTTGAAAATTATTAAATTTAAAAAGTGATTAGTACTAAATTTAAACAGTAATTAATTAAAAAAAAATTAGTAAATTTAAAAAGTAATTAGTTTTGAAAAAAGTAGCAAATTTAAAAAAATTAGCTGATTTTGGAAAAATTGGTTAATTTTGAAAATAAGTTAATTTAAAAAGTAATTTTGAAAAAATTAGTAAATTTAAAAAGTAATTGTGAAAAAAGTAGGAAATTTTTAAAAAGATTAGTTAATTTTGGAAAAATTGGTTAATTTGGAAAATTAGTAAATTTAAAAAGTAATTCATTTCGAAAAAAATAGTAATTTTTTAAAAGTAATTGATTTTGAATAAATTAGTAAATTTAAAAGGTAATTTTGAAAAAAAAGTAGGAAATTTTGAAAATTAGTAAATTTAAAAAGTAATTCATTTTGAAAAAATTAGTAAATTTAAAAAGTAATTAATTTTGAAAAAAGTAGGAATTTTTGAGAAAATTAGTTAATTTAGGAAAAATTGGTTAATTTGGAAAATTAGTAAATTTAAAAAGTAATTGATTTTGAAAAAAAATTGCAATTTTTTTTAAAGTAATTGATTTTGAAAAATTTAGTAAATTTAAAAAGTATTAATTTTAAAAAAATTAGTAAATTTAAAATGTTTTTAATTTTGAAAAAAGTAGGAAATTAAAAAAAAATTTAATTTTTTTCCACTTACCCCCAACAATTAAAAAAATAGTTAATTTTGGAAAAATTGGTTAATTTTGAAAATTAGTAAATTTAAAGTGATTAATTTAAAAAAAAAGTAGAAAATTTTGAAAAGAATAGTTAATTTTGGAAAAATTTGTTTGTTTGTTTTGAATATTACTAAATTCATTTTGAAAATATAGTAAATTTTTTTAAAAGTAATTAATTTTCAAATAATAAAAATTAAAAAAAAAAGTAATTAATTTTGAAAAAATAGTAAATTTTTTAAAAGTAATAATTCTCAAAAAATAGTAAGCGAAGTGAAAAAATCAAATAGCGAGGAAATACTTGTTTATAAATAAAGTAACAAAGCAACTTATCTAGACCTTGTTGGCTAACTTGTTGCCAATTTTTAAATTAAGTTTTATTTTATTTTATTGCTTAGTTATTTTGCTGCTTGCAAAATGCCACTGCTACAACAAAATACTAATACTATTTACGTAGTAAAACCAATGAAAACATCCCCAAAAACACTTTTTTTTTGTTTTTCACTTTTAAATATTTTTATTATTATTTCTTTTGTTTTTTATTGTTGTATGTAGTAGCATTTTCACTTAAAATATATGTAGTACATAATTCTCGTGTACAATTATTGTTTTAGATACAGTTTTGGTTCTTTTTTTTTTGCTAAATTAGTCGATAATTTTTTATTTTAATTTGATTGAATTTTTGATAAAATTGCAACAATTCAACTTAAAACAAAAAAAAAATACATAATAATGCCGTTATACAAGTTCTGCTTTATTTTTTGTATACATATTGTTGTATTTAACTATATATACCTATATATGTATATATATGTAGTATATATGTAGTATATATGCTTTATATGCGTCACATTATACATATATGTAATTTTTTTGTAAGTAACGAAACTACATACTTCTTTTTATTCAAAAGACTTTTCTGTGGTGTGTGTGGAAAAGGGTTTAGCTGCTGTTTTTTTCTTTCTTCTGCTCGTGTCTTCTTTACCTTACGCTTACAAATTAATCATATTAATTAAGTTTAAATTAAAAGCGTGTTCAACACAAAATCCTGCGCTGCGCTGTGATTGTTTTATTTTTATTTTTTTCCGCTTTACTTTGCTACTTTTTCTGCCTGCTACTAAGTACCATTGTTGTTTTTGTGATTTAGTTCAAATATGTTTATATTTTTCAATTTCAGTTTTTTTATTATGTATTTTTTTGGTCAAATTTTTACTCCAACTTCCTCACTTCCTCCAATTTTTCTCGTCGTCAAGTCACTCTGCTGCCAAAATGTTTGCGCTCTTACTCTCCTTCTTCTTCCTTTCTCTTCTTCTTCCTTTATTCTTCTACTTCTCACTGTCTCAGCCCTCTATTATGTACGTACGCCTCCATCCTCCATCTCACTCACTCTCACACTTACTTCTGCACCATTTTCATCAACATATCGGTCGATAATGATTTGGGTCGCTCGATGGGCAAACCCAATGCACGATCCCACACCAACGACGCCAATACGCCGAGCGCACGTGACACACCAAATAATACGGTATAATAGTTCATCTCCTTCATGCCATAGTATTGCAACAAGACACCCGAATGAGCATCCACATTTGGCCAGGGGTTCTTAACCTTGCCGGTTTCGGTTAGAATTGGTGGCACAATCTTGTAGATTTTCGACACCAATTGGAAGAGATCATCGTCGGGCAGGTGTTTGAGTGCAAACTCACGTTGGCAGGTGTAGCGTGGATCGGTTTTGCGCAGTACAGCATGACCATAGCCGGGCACGACCTGCAAGTAAAAAGAAGATGAAGCAAATTTAGTTTCAGTTACTCAAAAGAAAACTCTATTCTTTGTTTTTACACACCTGTCCCGACTTCAATGTCTTCCACACATAATCCTTCAACTGATCCTCCGACGGATTGGCGCCCAATTCCTTTTGCAGCTTACGCAACCACACCAACACCTCTTGATTGGCCAAACCGTGCAATGGACCAGCCAAGCCGTTCATGCCCGCAGCAAATGAGAGATACGGATCACTCAATGCCGAGCCAACCAAATGTACGGTGTGTGCGGAGACATTACCACCCTCGTGATCGCTGTGTATGGTTAAATAGAGACGCATGAGTTCGGTGAATTTGGGATTGTCGTAGCCCAACATTTTGACGAAATTGGCAGACCAATCTTGACTGGAGTCAACCGATTTGGAGCCTTTGCCACCACGATAGGTATTGCAGTAAATGGTGGCGGCGACAACGGGCAACTTGGCAATTAAATCCATGCTGTCCTCATAGACATATTCCCAATATTTGGATTTGTGTACACCCTGTAGTAAAAAAAAAGAAATCACAGAGTGTTAGCAATTTCAAATAATTTGTAATTCATTTTTCTCTCTCCTCTCTCTCAAAAAACTCACCTCCGAATATGCCTTCGCAAATTTGCTATCGTGATTAAGCGCTGTAATGGCGCATGAGAATTGTGACATTGGATGTAATGTGGTGGGCATGTTATTCAACATAGTCACCACATGTTGCGGCAGTGCTGCGCGTGATGCCCATTCCTGAGATAATTGTTTCACTTGCGATTTGGTTGGCACTTCACCGGTAAGCAACAACCAGAACAGACCCTCGGGCAATGGCTCTTCGCCGCCTTCGGCCTTGGGCAATACCTTTTGGCATTCGGGTATGGAGAGGCCACGGAAACGTATACCTTCGTCGGCATCCAGCACAGATGTTTCGCAGACGAGACCTTTGATGCCACGCATGCCGCCGTACATCTATGTGATGTACATAAAGAAAATGGGAGTTGGTAAGTTTGGGGATTAAAATTTAATAATAACTTCATTTATTTAAATTTATTTTGTGGCGTAAAAATGTAAGATGTTGCACAGGAGTGGCTGTGGTAATGGAAATTTGAGGTTAGAATTGTAAAAAAAAACCATAAAGTGAGGTTATAAATGAAAAAAAGTTGCCAAATGAGGTTATCAAAATTAAAACATGAAATAGTGAGGTTAGGAAAGAGAATAAGGATATAAATTGAGGTTAGAAAACAAAGCAATAGTGTAAAATGAGATCAGAGCTGTAAAAAAGCTATAAAGTTAGGTTAGAAAATGAAGAAATACATTAAAGTGAGGTTAGAAACGAAAATAAATTTTAAAGTGAGGTTAGGAAAATAAAAAAAAAATAAAAAATAGTTGAGAAATGAAAGAGAAACTAGAAAACCAGGTGAAAAAAACAGAAAACAAGTAAGTAATTGGTTTCATGTATTGATTTGTTATTTTTGTACGTAAGTTGTCTAGGACAAATTCGTAGACAACAGTTGCAAAGTAAAAATATTTCCTTTACTATTTGCATTACACCATTCTGAATTCTTTTATCGAATTAAAGGAATTCCTTAAAAGGTGTTGTGCATATTAGTCCCAGTAGGACTTCGGCTCAACATTTGATTAACCCGGGATTTCTCACTATACTTCAGTATATGAGAATGTAGATTTGTATACTTGAATTAAAAAAAGGAAGAAACACGAAAAAGTTGGGTTAGGAAAGAAATTAAAGACATAAAGTGAGGTGTAAAATGAGGTTAGAATTTTAAAAGAGTTATAAGTGAGATTAAAAAATATAATGAAAACTGGAAAATGATGCGAGATGCGCTAAAGTAAACCAAAAATGAAGTTATAAGAAAATTAAAACTACATATAAAGTGAGGTTAGAAAGTAGAAAGAGACCAAGTGAGGTTCGATAAGAACTTAAAGGTTTTAAGTCTTGTTATAAGCGCTAAAAAGGCTAAAAGTGAGTTTTTAAAAGAACGCCACAATTATCAAATTTAAATTATTGATAAGTAATTGGTTTCATGTGTTGATTTGTTATTTTTGTACGTAAGTTGTCTAGGATAAATTCGTAGACAACAGTTGCAAAGTAAAAATATTTCCTTTACTATTTGCATTACACCATTCTGAACTCTTTTATCGAATTAAATGAATTCCGTAAAAGGTGTTGTGCATATACATACATGTGTATATTGAGGTTATAATTGTAAGAAAACTCAATGCGTATACATACATATTTATAGTCCCAATAGGATTTCGGATAAACATTTAGTTAACACGGGATTACTCCCTATACTTCAGTATATAACAATGTACATTTGTACACTTAAAAAAAAAAAAGAAACACGAAAAAGATAGGTTAGGAGAGAAATTAAAGACATAAAGTGAGGTTAGAAAAAAAATTTTTAAATGGGATTAGAACTGTAAAAGAGCTATGAGTGAGGTTAGAAAAGATGACGAAAAGTGTAAAATAATGCCAAAAACGCAACAAAACACATAAACTGCAGTTAGAAGAAAATAAAAACAATAAAGTTAGGTTAGAAATATAAAAAAGGCTAAAGGTGAGGTTCGGAGAGTACATCAAAATTATTAAATTTAAATACTGGACAAGTAATTGGTTTCATGTGGTTATCTGTTATTTTTGTACGTAAGTTGTCTGGGACAAATTCGTAGACAACGGTTGCAAAGTAAAAATACTTTACTATTTGCATTACACCATGATGAACTCTTTTATCGAATTAAAAGAATTCCTTAAAAGGTGTTGTGCATATTAGTCCCAGCAGGACTTCGGCTCAACATTTGATTAATCCGGGATTTCTCACTATACTTCGGTATATGAGAATGTAGATTTGTATACTTAAATTAAAAAAAGGAAGAAACACGAAAAAGTTGGGTTATGAAGAAATTAAAGGCATAAAGTGAGGTTAGAAAAAAAAACAAAGTGTAAAGTGAGGTTAGAATTGTAAAAGAGTTATAAGTGAGGTTAAAAAATATAATGAAAACTGTAAAATGATGCGAAATGAGCTAAAGTTAACCAAAAATGAAGTTATAAGAAAATTAAAACTATAAAGTGAGGTTAGAAAATAAAAATAGACCAAAAGCGAGTTTCGATAAGAACATAAAGGCTTTAAGAATGTTATAAGCGCTAAAAAAAGGCTAAAAGTGAGTTTTCAAAAGAACGCCACATTTATTAAATTTAAATAGTGGACAAGTAATTGGTTTCATGTGTTGATTTGTTATTTTTGTACGTAAGTTGTCTAGGACAAATTCGTAGACAACAGTTGCAAAGTAAAAATATTTCTTTACTATTTGCATTACACCATTCTGAACTCTTTTATCGAATTAAAAGAATTCCTTAAAATGTGTTGTGCATATAAGAACATAAGAGTACATAGCAAAAGTAACCAAAAAAAAAAATAAGTTAGAAGAAATTAAAAACTATAAAATGGGCTTATAAATAATAAGAAAAAGGCTAAAAGTGAGGTTGGGGAAAGAACCCAAAGCTTTTAAGTAATGTTATATGCGTTAGAAAAAATTCAAAGTGAGGTTAGAAATGCAAAAAAAAAAAACTAGCTAACACGGCAAACGCTATTCTGCCTAAAATGTTTT
Organism: Urophora cardui; assembly: GCA_960531455.1. Classification (NCBI taxonomy): domain Eukaryota; kingdom Metazoa; phylum Arthropoda; class Insecta; order Diptera; family Tephritidae; genus Urophora; species Urophora cardui. Next base: position 10,425,134 of record OY482671.1, read on the forward strand.
TCTATAAAGCCTAAAGAAAATGCCATTGATTAGCGTATTCCATACCATTATTCCATTAGCTTGGAATCCATCTTAACTTAACGAGTGCGAATAACTACTAAAAAATTGTCAGTTTTCTGAATAAAAGTTATATAAATATATTCGCTGCGACAAACTTACTTCATCCTATTCATATCTCTATCTCTATCCCTATTCCTATTCATATTCCTAGCCCTGTCCCTGCCCCTGTCCCTGCCCCTGTTCCTATCCCTGTCCCTGTCCCTCTCGTTACCTCTATCTCTATTCCTATTCTTATTCATATCACTCTATCTAAATTTGGGCCTATATTGCCACAAGCGTGGATTTTTCCAACCCTGTACTTATATGCCCTTTTTGATGCATTGGGTATCGTTTATGCCATTACCAACTTCTAGGACCCTACCATGAACACTACAGATCGATAATTTTTTAATGCTTTTTAATTATCATTTTTAAGACGAATTTGCTATGACCTTTTCGTGGGTAATTGCATAGAAATATGCACCTACCTTTTTGTTGTTGTATTTTTGCATGTTTCTTTATGCAAAAGGAAAAAAAACATTACATTTTTAGTAAGTATACACAACAACAATTGCATTTGAAACAAACAATTTTCTCTTTCTTTTCTCCTTTCTTTCCTTAATTCTTCTAGCGCATCAATCAATATGCAGTGTTGCTATTTATTATGCAAATGGGCTAAATGCCAGCGGTTAAATAATAGACTACAGATGTATTTGCTTTTTTTTTTGTAGAAAATTGTATGTATTAAAATTGTTCTCTTGCACAGAGCCAAAAGACCACCTAAAATGCCCTGTAAATCAGAACAAAGTTTAGCAGATTTCTCTACGCTTTCTCTCCAATAAGATGCCCGTCTTATTATTACTGGATATCTCATTTTAATAAAACTAAGTAGATATACTGTAAAACTAATATGAAAACCTTTTCAATATAATTAAGAAGATAACCCGTGGATTTTAGATGAAATCATTTTCAGTAAAATTTAATGGATAACCTATAAAACCAAGATGAAAACCTCTTATATAAAATTAAGAAGATGACTCCTAGAATAAATATGGAAACCTTTTCACATAAATTTAGCAGATAACCTGTAAAATTAAGAAGAAACCCTACCCTGTTTAATATTATTAAGAAGAGAATCTTGATTTTCATCGGAAAACATATTTAGTCAACTAGTATTTTCCTAGGACTTATTCAGACAAAGGGCAACATTTCATTTCATATAAGTGCAGATGGACATAATGAACTCTTTATACCAAGTGCTTCACTAATCGTTTGAGAATTGTAGAAATGTGCAAAGCCGTAGTGAAATTGACGAACGGAGGAAACACATAAGAGCTCTTTTAAAAATAAAAAGTTCTCCCTTTTAATTTCTTGAACATGTTATTGCACACATACATAAAAAGTGGCTGATGCAATAACTGTTATGCATATTTCTAGTATGTACGAGTATATCCATACATGTACGTACGTTAAGACGTTTATAGCAAAATTTTAATTAATAAGGGCTCTTTTAAAAATAAAAAGTTTTCAATTGTTGGGGTAAGTGGAAAAAAATTGAATTAAAATAAAAATTTCGTGCTAAGCACTAAAAACTCTTTCAAGTAAAAAGTTTTCCTTTTTAATAAATTCAAAAAGGTTCTAGTAAAAATTAGAGGATGTCCTTATTGATTTGCTTTGAGTCAATTTTTCTCAAGTGGGCCACCTAAAATCAATTTTTCGATATTGTATGGTTAAAGGTCCCCACAAACAGACGCGATACGATACAGTCCACATATGCAATTGTGCATGACGCGATACGATTTTTCATATGTGGACTGTATCGTATCGCGTCTGTTTGTGGGGACCTTTATGGATCAATTTTGAAAGCTAACAAACATTGTAAAATGATCGCAAAAGCGTTTTTGCTAGTTTTGATTTTTCAGCGAGTTATTCGCGGTCAAAGTTTTCTTAACGGTTTTTAATTTTTTTGAGTAACTCGGTAACCAATGCTTCGATTCTATTGATTTTTTCGGCATTAGTTAGGAAACTTATTTAGCAACAAGATGTAGTGGCCAGTTTTTGAAATTTCAAAAATGGCATAACTCAAAAGTTCATTTTTTGAAAATAATCGCGCTTTTTCCCCGTTTTTTTCCACGTTCTCATATGTTTAGGAAAAAATACCAATCAGCAGTCTATGCGCTTAATATAAGGCTTCATTTTGCAGAAAAGAAATTTTGGTAACTCCGTACCAAAAAAAAGTTACAACGTTTTTAGTGAAGGCCGGTTGGGGGTTAAAATCAATTTTTTTATATTTTTATTTTTTTTTCTACTTTACAGCTCAAAAGCACGTTAGGGGGAAATATAGAGCGTCCCATGACTAAAATAATAACATATCAATTTTAAAATTCGGATGTAAAATAAAAAAGTTAGAATGAAAAAACCATATGCGCGGAATTTTGCGTGATAAAACAAAACCAAAATTCGTCCCTTAATCCCCTCAACCAAAAGCTTCAAATTTAGGGGCTGACTTTTGCAAATTTTTTCGATTTAACGTGGTTGGGTCACCTAACCGAGTTTTTCGCCCCTAAAATGTCCCTTTGTCTCACCTGAAAAAAGTTTTATTTTTGTGTTTTTTGGGTATCATTGCATTCAAAAATATTTTGCGCTAAAGTTACAAGCGATAACCACAAGCTATACCATGTTCGAAAGACAATCAAAATACGCTTCCAAAGACATACAACTTGCGGTGGTACAGCAAAAACTTGGTGAACTAGAGCTCGTCAAATTGAAAAAATTGTTAATTTCTTGCAATCGAAAGCAAAAACTTTGGATTTAAAAGTAGGTTTTTTTATAAGAATTTGTAAAAATCAGGAAAGCTTTATTTTTCCAAAAATTATCCTGTTAAATTGCAAACATTTTAACCCTAATATTACTAGGATCTGTTGAATACTTTATTTTTGGTAATTTTTTTAGGTGAAACAAAAGAATATTTTGTGAACGAAAAACTTGGTTAATTGACACGACCACGTTAAAACGAAAAAAAAATTTTCAAAGTCCGCCCTTAAATTTGAAGCTTGGGGTTGATAGGGTTTCGGGTCAATTTTTGTTTTTTTTTATCATGCGAAATACCGCGGAAATGGTTTTTTTATTGTATTTCTGTTATCTTACATCCGATTTTTAAAAATTGATATGTCATTATTTTAGTCTTGTGGTGCTCTATATTTCCCCCTAACGTGCTTTTGAGCTGTAAAGTAGAAAATAAATAAAAATATAAAAAAATTGATTTTAACCCCCAACCGGCCTTCACTAAAAACTTTGTAACTTTTTTTTGGTACGGAGTTACCAAAATTTCTTTTCTGCAAAATCAAGCCTGATATTAAGCGCATAGACTGCTGATTGGTGTTTTTTCCTAAACATATGAGAACGTGGAAAAAACGGGGAAAAAGCGCGATTACTTTCAAAAAATGAACTTCTGAGTTATGCCATTTTTGAAATTTCAAAAACTGGCCACTACATCTTGTTGCTAAATAAGTTTCCTAACTAATGCCGAAAAAGTCAATAGAATCGAAGCATTGGTTACCGAGTTATTCAAAAAAAATTAAAAACCGTTAAGGAAACTTTGACCGCGATTAACTCGCTGAAAAATCAAAACTAGCAAAAACGCTTTTGCGATCATTTTACAATAGGGGTATTCGCTATCCCTAGCAAGATAGCACGGATTGCAAATATCCTAGACCAAAATATGCTACACATCGAGAGTACCCCATTGCACAGTCGTAGGATATTTTAAGAAGCAGCTTTTCTTTTTAGCCAAAGGGACGCGTTAATCACTCACTTTTTAATAAATAAATCATTTTATTTTAGTGAATTAAATAAATACGCATAAAAAATAACATTTTAAGCAAAATTCGAAGGCTCAAATTGAAATTGAAATTAGCAATTGGCAAATGTCAGCTGACGCAGGGTCGCAATTAATTTCCTACACTTCATAGCAAATAAATATACATAGGTTTTGGTGTAGCATATTTTTGAGGTCTAGCATATTTCTTTGCGCCTGTATTTTGTTGTTGTGCGTTGTAAAACTTTGCAATCCGTGCAATCCGTGCTACGTGGTAGGGTTATGCTATGGATAGCGAACACCCCTAATGTTTGTTAGCTTTCAAAATTGATCCATAAACCATACAATATCGAAAAATCGATTTTAGGTGGCCCACTTGAGAAAACTTGACTCTTTATAAAAATTTTCTCATAAAAACAAGCAGATTTCTTCTACCAATTTAATTTTTTTGAAAAAAATGACATAAAAAATTAATAAATAAGAAGTTATCTCCTCGTTTTCAGACCGTATCCTTTTCAATAAATTTAAGAAGAAATTCAAGCTAAAATCTAGAAGATTTTCTAGCAAAAATTTCTTCAATTTTGTCTCCTCTCGCTCTCCTTGGCCAAATAGCTTTTTAAAATGGCAGTCTCTTTGGTTATAGGTGAACTTTTTGGCTCTGTGTGAGCTTTTAGCAGTATTTTTAAGTATTTTGTTTTTGTGTTTGTTTTTTTAGTATTACACAACATTTTGCCTTTGCTTTATGTTGTACATGTGTCTATTTCGTAGAACTATGGACTTTTTAGTGTATAGAATACACTAATGTAAAGCGTCTTTGGTTAGGTTAATGGTATAGAAAGTCAATTTCGTGTGTCAATATGCAGTGCATTTTTGAGTGCTCTCTTTTTTATTTTTAAAAAGCAATTGAAATTAAATAAAAATAATAATTGTGTAATTGCTTTTAGCGCATATTTAAAAGCACTTGGCAAAAACAAATAATGCATTGCTTTCACTCTCATTTTTCCCGGTTTTGCTTTGCTTTACGTTCAATTATTAAGCATATAAGTTACGTAATGTTCGTGCGTCATGAAGGTCGTTAAGTATAAATAAATTTTTTAAATTTAGTATACTAATTTTTTGCATTAAAAAATGCACAAAAAATTGTGCACTAAAAATTTTTGTATGTACTAAAAAAATTCTATACTAAAAAAATTTGTACTAGAAAATTTTGTACTAAAAATGTGTAAAATTTTTTACTAAAAAAGTGTAAAATTTTTTTCTAAAAAAGTGCATTAAACAGTTAAGTACTGAATTTTATTTGTACTAACTTTTTTTACTAAAATTGTGCACTAAAAGGGGTAGTAAAATTTTTTAGTGTTTCAAAAATGTATTAAAAAATGTTGTACAAAAAAAGTATAAATTTTCACTAAGAAAATGGTTCCAAAAAGTTGTGTACTAAAAATATTGTGTACTAGAGAAGTGTAGTAAAATTTTTTAAATTTTTTACTAAGAAAATTGTTGCAAAGAATTGTGTACTAAAAAAATTGTTTATTAAAAAATTGTACTTAAAAGTTTCGTAGTTTACTATAAAAGTGTACCTACTAAAAAAATTTTTGTAAGAACACGTTTGTACTTAAGTTTTGTACTAAAAAAATTTTACAAAAATTAGTATACTACTTTTTTTACAAAAAATGTTTCATAAAAAATATAATAAAAATTTTTTTTAATTTAGTATGTATATCTAGGTACTATTTTTTTACAAAAACAAGTTCCCAAAAATTTTACAAAAAAACCGTGTACTATAACAGTGTAATGAATTTTTTTACTAAGTGTTCCAATAAATAATATATCTACTAAAACAATTTTGTACTAAAAATGTTTTTATACAGAAAGTTATGTACTAAAAAATTTTGGACAAAAGTTTTGTACTAAAGTTTTTTTTGTACCCAAAAGTTTTGTACTAAAAAAGTGTACTAAAATTTTGTACTAAAGTTTTTTGTACCCAAAAGTTTTGTACTAAAAAAGTGTACTAAAATTTTGTACTAAAAAATTTTGTTCCAAAATTCGACTTCTTTAAGACGACTGGTTTTTCCCTAACTCAGCTTATGCAGGGCAGATCGCAACTGCTCGTAACTTAGGACTCAACTTCGCTTTTCCAAAACTATCTTCAAACTCAGCGCGTTGCGCCAATCAGCCACCACTCTCCCCAATTCCTCACACTTGTACCTTTTTTTATGGCGGTGCCCTCCTATATACCAATTATCGAATTACGTATCCTGACTTTCTATAAAATGGCTGAATTTGTAGATAAGGTGCCCTCTTACTTAGTTAGAGGTCAATATTTGGTGAAAGGACCAGACAAACTTACAAAAGTGCTAAGAAAATCAAACAGGACAACATTATTTCGAGAAAAGAAAACGCCATTAGTTTTGTGTACTTACCATGTCAATGGTGGTTTCACCCATTTTGGTAGCGCCATATTGCTTCCTAAAATTCTTTACACGCTCCTGTTCAGCGGGTATCTTCGAGGCGAGCACATCACGCAAACTCGATTCGGCGGAGATGAAACGCACGAGCAGGCCATTTAATTTCTGTATGGAGAGAAGAATAAAAGAAGCATGAGAAAATGTGTTTTCATAGCATAAAATTATTAGAGATTAATAAGGACAAAAGTTACTGCAGAAGAGGAAATAATTTTTAGTTTAAAAAAATATATGTATGTATGTATGTTTAAATAAAATTTCGCACTTTTAAAATTTTCTTTAGCCAATACGCTAACACGTCGAAAATCATTGTATAATCTCATTTCACCCAAAATTAAATTGAATTGCTCCTCATGTCGCTAAGCGAATTGCGTGTGCAATTAAAGTAATCGCCTTGCGTTGCGTTGCGCGTTATCAATGTCACCCCGCATTGTCATTGAAAAAATTTGTATGTATGAATTTTCGAATGTCTCTTCAAGTGCTCCCCGCGCTATCATCCATTGTGCTTAGCGCTCAACACATGGCAGCGGTGATAAGCAATTTTATTATTGGCATGCTTTTGATGGCTAAAGAAAGCACTAGAGAATTTGTGTGTCAAGGCCCTGCAATGGAAAGGCAGTTAGCGGGGAGATATGTAGTAAGTGGGGTGATCTTTAACAATTTCATACACAGTGATTTCTTTTCGACTTTTTTGTGCTGCCTGTGAGAAAGCAAACCTTTCACAGAATTCATAACAAATTCAATGTCAATAGACGTAAATAGGATTAACTGATTATCCCAAATAAAGTTAAAGACCTCAAATCAAAGCGCATGATGCATGTGGAATGATGATGAAAGAAATGCATGAAATTTTTTACTAAAAAAGTGTGCAAAAATATTTAATAAAAAACGTAAAAAGCTTTTTACTAATAAATTGTACTAAAAATTTTTCTTACTAACAAAGTGTACTATAATTTTTACTAAAAAGAAAAGATTTGTGTAGGTAAAATTTTATGTAATTAATATGCTTTTCCGAGCCTTTTGTAATTAGGTTTTGTACTAAAAATTTTTGTACTAAAAAGAGTACTAAAATTTTAAGCTGAAGTCCAAAAAATTTATAAAAAGTTTTGTACTAAAAGTTTTTTTGTACTAAAAAGGTGTACCAAATTTGTTTATTAATATTGCCCTAAAAATTGTATACCTACATACATACCAACTAAAAAAAATTGTACTAAAAAAGTGTAACATATTTTTTAGTGTTCCAAAAATTTTCTAATAAAAATATTTTTGTACTTAAAAATTTTGCACTAATTTTTTTTACTAATAAAGTGAACTAAAAAAGTGTACAAATTGTGCACAAAAAATATTTTGTATCTACTAAAAAAATGTACTAAAATTGTTTACTGAAAAAGTGTACACAAATTTTTTAATACAAAACGTAATAAGTGTTTTTACTAATAAATTGTACTAAACATTTTTTTTACTAAAAAAGTACTAAAATTTTTACTAAAAAGAAAAGAATTGTGTAGGTACTAAAAAATTTTATGTAATTAAGTTTTGTACTAACAATTTTTTTTTTTACTAAAAAGAAGTACTAAAATTTTTAACTAAAAAAGTGTAACATTTTTGTACTGTTCCAAAAATTTTCTAATAAAAATATTTTTGTACTTAAAAATTTTGTTCCAAATTTTTTACTAATCTAAAAAAGTATACTAAACAAATTTTGTACAAAAAAATATCTACTAAAAAAGTACACTAAAATTTTTTACTAAAAAGGTGTACAAAATTTTTTAATAAAAACGTAATGTTTTTTTAATAATAAATTGTAAAAAAACATTTTTTTGTTACTAATAAAGTGTACTAAAATTTTTACTAAAAAGAAAAGAATTGTGTAGGTACTAAAAAATTTTATAGGAATATTTTTTACTAACAATTTTTTGTACTAGAAAAATAGTACTAAAATTTTTAACTAAAAACAAGTCCAAAAAATGTATGAAGTTTTGTACTAAAAGTTTTTTTTGTACTAAAAAGGTACCACATTTTTTTATTCATAAAGTGTACTAAAAAAATATTATACTAAAACAATTGTGTACTAAAAATTTTTTGCTAAAAATGTGTGCTAAAAAATGTTTGAAAAGCAAAGCTCTTACAAATTATTTCTCACGCTTTCAATTAAAAGAAAGAAAAACATGGAAGCAAGCCAAAACCCCCCACTTTAGCCAATTAACCATATTCATTCCCTCACTTTTTCAAGTCAGCTCACGTAATTACACGTTGACAAATCAATCAGCACCAATAGTTAGCCCACACACCCAAACGCCTTTTCAACGCAACATTTCAATTAGGTAATAGGTAGTCATAGAAAACGAAAGAAGAGAAGCGAAAAGATCGTACACGAACACCACGTTGATGGCATGCCGAGCAAGATCGACTAGGTTGGCACAGCATAAGGGAAAGCACTAGCCATGGGTAATGGCGCAATTTTTTTTGGCGCTGATACAATAACTCCAGCGCCACTCGTGGCGCCAACTCACGGTACTGGCGCAATAACACCTTTAGCGCAATTATCATGGAATAATCGATAAATAACGTTTTTTCGCTTGTTACTGTTCACCATCCCCGTTTTATTTCTTTTGGCGCAATTCTGCTTAAATTTACGAGCACAATTAATTTAAATTTTCATAATCATTTGGAAACATATTCCGTATATTTGTGAAAATATGCTGGAAATTAGAGTCACTTAGATCACTATCAAGCATACATAATTGTGACGGTGTCATACGTATACATATACTATGGTGCTGTTACTGGCGTTGTGGTTGCGCCATTTTACACTAGCGCTATATTGGTGCTGGTGTTAGCGCACGAAATTGAGTCGGTTTTATATTACAAAATTGAGTTGGCGCAATATTGAGTTGGCGCTATATTGGGTTGGCGCTATATTGAGTTGGCGCATTTCCCAAATCGGAGTTAGCGCAATAACGCCAGGGTTGGTGTTAGCGCAATTGCGCCGCGCAGCGCAGTGTTACCCATGCCTAGAAAGCACGGAAGGCGGGCGAGTAATAAAAGCACATGCGGGTGTGGAGTAAGCTTATGCTGCTGTGTAGGCTGTAGCGTGAATCGAGCAAATAGAAACAGCCGGTGGCCAAAGAGACAGTCGTCTATGGTGGGTTGAAATTTGTCACATGGGTGGCAGGCAGTAAAGGCAATTGGCGCTAAATGCTTTTTAATTTTTTAAATACAAGACAAGACACTTGTCATTTTTTTATTGTCAACAAGCGACGGCGGCAGTGGGTTAATAAATTCGATTAAACACATTGAACTGGCGGCAAATCGAAACGAGTGTGAAGATCGATGAGCGGTTAAATATTTGCGATCGGCAGAGGCTGGTTGTTGATTGTGGAATTTGTTGTTATATACAAATATTTAACCGCTCATCGATCATGGATTGTATATCTACAAAGGCCTTGCATTTTTTTCGCTGCACACTGTACAATCAATATGTACAGTGTTGCCACCGTTTTGAAGATTTTAAAATGCAAATTGATTATAAAAAGCATAAAATATGGAAATAAATAGAAAGAGTGAAAGAGATACGACCGCTAGAGGTATATTTTTTGCAGAGTTGCCACCCGTTTAAAATTTGTCCACTCAATTATGTTTATAAAAAGCCATGAAATATGAAAATACTACTTCAAATTTAAAAATGAGATAAACTGTAGAGTAAAAATGGATTATTGAACGGTGGCACCCTTTTTGTAAAAATTTTAATAAATTACTCATTTCCATGCCAAGTCCCTTCATGACACCTCAAATTTAAAAATCAAACTATAGCGTAAAACTGAATTTTTGAACAGGTGGCAACCCTTTTTGAAATTTTTTTATTAAATTACTTAATATCAGGTCAAGCCCTTTCATATGGTGCCAAAAATTTTAAAATCAAACAAAATATACAGTAAAATTAAATTTTCAAACATCTGGCAACCCTTTTTCAAAAAAATTAAACCTTCCTGCACATCTACAGGTCCAAGCCCTTTCATCTGACACCAAATTTTCGAAAATCGGTATAACGGTGTAAAAGTTATGGTGCTTCCAAAAAATCGCTTAGCGTAATATATATAAAGATGGCTATAAAATTAAAGAGGATTAAGAGATACCATCGCTGGAGATATATTTTTGGTAGGGCTGCCAGCCATTTGAAAATCTTAGATTCAATTATGTTTATAAAAAGCCAGAGATACGATCGCTGGGAATAATTTTTGGTAGGGTTGCCAGCTGTTTGAAAAATTTAAGCCTAATTGGCTAGCGTAGAACTAAACTGGTCTATCTAACAAAATACAAAAGTGGAGAAAACAGATGAAACGCGTTTTAATGCGGTGTGCGATTGTTTATGTATGTTAAGTGAATATTGTAAATTATAATGTTAGCATAATAGTTAACTTAACATTCTGCATTAAAAAAAAATTATTATAGAAACGTTGTTTATATAATATTTGTTTGTAACAAGAAAATTTGTTACATAGACCACTTTAGAATTTTTAATTTTTTAGGAAGTTTGAACTACAAATTGGAAATTATATGAATAAAACAACAAAAAATATGTGAAAGGAAGTATGTACTTTAATTACAAAAAATAACATAAATGTGTTCGTAAATGATCACCTCTGCATTAAAAATAACAGTAACCTAGTTTTCTCCACGGCGGGCTGGTGGAAAATCTTCTGGTTTGTTTTCGGTTTCATCTCTGCGGTTTACATGTGGAAGAAACAGGTAAAAGGGGCGATGAATCGGTGGTACAAATTTCAACATTATAACTGTATGAAATCATGTAGGTTCACGCTAGCTTTCTTTATATCGACGGATTTATATGTTTCAGAATAATCATCATTAAACTGCATCACAGATTCACCCTTGACAAATTTTGCCTTTCGCATTTGGGAAACCTTTGCACCATCGTCTACTACTTATACTCTGGTAGTCCCTGAACATTGGCCGTAGTTCGTCAAATGACGTAAATTTCCCCACCATATTATTAACATCAAAAGGAGAATGCTTTCTACAATCTTTAACCAATTCCATCCACTCGTCTGGTGTAAATATGTGGGATTGCTTATTTTGAGCATTGCTTATAAACTAGAAATCTCCATCATTCGGCAAATAAGTATGGCCGGTAACAAGATAGTTCAAGTAAATCTCATTTAAGTTAGGTAAAGCGTTCACCATATACATGGCAAATAAACATAACATTCCAATTGCGATTTTGGCCGACGCAACAGTCACTGAATAGGCTAATGAATGATAATGACATTTAGAGTGTTGCCAGATATGATTCGAATCGATTTTTTGCAACTATAGTGCACATAGACCAGTTTAGTTTCAAAAAGTTTGTAATATCATGTTCAGACATAAAAATTAATTAAGTCAATTGGGGTTGATTGAACATCTTTAGATTTGGTGTTCAGACATATTTAATTTACTTGGCCCATTTAACAGGTCGGCTCAAGATACATACACACATACACGCCGTGAGCTGAATATCAAACTCTCGTGACCTAAATGTCAAAATTGCAAGGACGAAATAATTTGACATTCATCTCACAATTTTTACCAATCGTAAACACGAATGCATGTATAAAATAAGCAGAAATAAAAACAAATTTGGTAGGTGATGAAGAAGAACAAGAATGCAGCTGATCTGACGAACCAACCTGTTTAGTGGACACTGACGCTAATCACATTTCTCTTTTCATGACATTTCATTTTACTTATGAAACAAGCCTTTTAACAGGGTTGCATGCAGAATTGTTCTTCATTAACAACTCATTAATTTCTAATGAAGCATTAACTTGGTCAATTTTTGTATGGTAAATTGAGAATCATTGGGCTTGAAAATTGAATGAAGGCTCTTAATGTTCAATTAAGGTTGTGTCTGAACATAACATAAGATCATACCGGTCTATGGTAGTCTATGCTAGTTGGACCACTTTGGAATTTCTTGAAATGACAAAAGGACGTGAATTCTAAAGTGACATTTTTATCGTTTGGACACGTTGGTGCAGAAATAAAACATACATCAATTTTGCACGGATAAATTTATGATTTTCAAGTTCAAAAATGTACATAACTCGATTTCTGAAAAAATGTTAGATAGACCAGTTTAGTTCTACGCTAGCCAATTAACTTTTCTAAAGGTGGAAATTTTACTGTAGGTAAATACATACTTTTCTTAAGGAAATTTTGTAATACTAAAGGGGGAGTTATTTATTATACGATTTCAATTTTAAAACGGGTTAACGTGGCACAAATAGCGCGGCTTGGAGGAAAACAACGCATACAAATATGTAAGTAAACAAAGCAATAACAAATTCTTCACAACAAAACAAATTAATTATTGGGCATTTTATTTGCCGCTTAAATCGTTAATTTATGTACTAGAAAGCGAGAAAAAAGCACAGCAATTAAATGCAGCAATTAAAATTGGCATGAAAAATGCACAACACACTCACCTTGTTGTGTAGAATTTGTAAGTATGTCTTCGAATTACAAACATGCATACAATTCCCAGCTCAGCGCCGATTTCGTCAGCAACAGCGACAGACAAAGTAAGTATGTTTGTTTGTATGTACATAAGTGAAACTTCGTACCCTATCAAAAGCTGCTTACATGAATTTTTACATACATACATACACTCATCATGTTTAAGCATGAATGGACATGAACTTGAACTTTTAACGGCGGCACCACATGCAACCGTGTGTGCGCCGCGGCAATGGAAAAATATTAATCGGAAACGCTTGCCGGCTTGCTGGACTGACGGACACACGCATTAAAACGACGCTCACGGTTGGTTGTGGAACAAAGTGCGGGATTTGCGGGCTAAGCACATGATAACTTGAAACAAATTAAAATCAAAAACAAAAAAAAAAAAAAAACATTCATATGATTACATCAATCGCCGCCCGAACGCGCTAATCAAGCACATGGTGATAGCGGAACAAGTGGGGACAGAGTAGGTAATGCACTCGCGTGTAAAAATATATTGCTGCGCATTTTGTTAGTGTATTTTTAATTTAATTTTTTTTTTTTAACAAAAAAATTCGCAACCGTTTAGTAATTATTTTATTTTTAATTTTTTTTTTTCAGCCTACAAAATGATTGACAAATTGTTGAACATGCATTTGGAAGCTGCCATTTTGTTTGTGAAATCATTTCCAGTGGAGCGCGCAAAATTTAATGCAAGGAAATTACATCTTATCGCTTCTTTGTGTCTAATAATCTCATATTTGATACGAAATAAAGCAAGAAGTAATTTCCCTCAATGAATGAACTAAGTTCAGACGTCTGCACATGCCGACCAAATGAATTCTGTTCACACGTGTATACACGGCTCTATCAGCAGCAAATAAGCGGCCTAAGTAAGGAGAAAATCTTCAACCAGATGAGCGTATCTACTCACTGAACACTGCCTCATTGAGAGATATGTATACTAAGGTGGAGTGAAATCATATGGAGATTTTTTGTTTGTTCTTTTTTTGAACGTACCAGCAATGAAAAGTTGCCTTTATACGAGTTAATGAACCCCACAAAATTTTATCGCGATAGGATGACGTTTTGAACTGCCCCCAGCCCCGCAAAGTTGAAAGCAATAAGCACGATCTGGTACAAATATGAAATTTTGAAAATTATAAAATCAAAAAACTAAGTATGAGGATTGATAAAGACGGCTAAGCTGAGTATTAAAGTGAATTTTTTTTTTTGGAAACAACAACAACAAAAGTTATTAAAGGTCAAAGTTTATATTATGCATTCTTTAAATTGCAATTACTTAAAAAATACTGAACCGATTTCGAATATTTTTATACCATTCGATAGGTATTTTGATTCTCTTTAATTTCATATAAATTTTATATATGAAAAGTAAGAGGGGTAAAAGGGGGGTTGACCCCCACAGGGGGGTGCTATGGAACCCACATAAAATGTATATCAAATTAAAGGGAATCAACATACCTTTCGAATGGTATAAAAATATTCGAAATCGGTTCAGTAGTTTTTAAGTAATTGCAATTTAAAAATGCACAATATAAACTTAGACCTTTAATAACTTTTGTTGTTGTTTCCAAAAAAAATAAATTCACTTTAATACTCAGCTTAACCATCCTTATCAATCCCCATACTTCGTTTTTTTATTTTATAATTTTCAAAGTTTCATATTTGTACCAGATCGTGCTATTTTTTCAACTTTGTGGGGCTGGGGGCACCTCTAAACATGCGAGTAGGTCAATAAAATTTTACAGGCTTATTACTGGGCTAGAAAGCTTCCGTTCTGGCTTTGGAACAAATTGAATTTCCAAAAAAAAAGTTTCACTCCACCTTAATGTATACAGAGAGGTTGGCTGTGCTGATGTAGTTTGAGTCCGACACTTAGTACCGAAAGAGCCAATTATTTGATTTCCAGACCCAGACTGGATCAGGAAGGATCAAGATCCGTGATTCTTCGCAGTCGTCTCTATAGCGGGCCTCTAGTTGGCATAATAATGGGTTACTGCCTCATAGGCAGACATGGAACACGCATGGCTCTCCTTACTAACGTTTTCTGTAGCAGCTGCAGGTATGAGAAGGAGGTAGAGAGCATAGAGCACTATGCTCTTGTCCCGCGCTGTCTAACTTCAGGACCTGAAGTTCAGCTACGCTTACCTCCACAGACATTCCTCTGGATGTCTGAAGGAGCTTGAAACACACAAGCGAAGCGAACAAGATGGTTCAGTTTTATGGGCATCTAATCTCTGTCTACATGGTGAAGAATCAAGAGCTTCACACGGTATTCCAATATGCCATCAGGCCTACTCGTGCCTCTTCACTGTGTGTTGTGGTGTCCTATCTCCTCTGCTCTTTAACTATTACCTCTCAAGCCTGCCACCCGCACCTAAAGCAGTCGACTTGCTCTCCTACGCCGATGACTGCTCGATCATGGCCTCTGGCAGCGACATATGCTCTCCATTCAACAGCTAACTCTCTGATCTCTCCTGCTTCTTCACATACCTTTCCCTAGAACTATAATATAATACAATGGCGCTATTATAACTCTGACGAGTTTTATGGCCGAGCTTCTCTCCCAATTCGAGGTGTGCTCCTTTTTGTTTTTCCTACTAATTGGGTGGACCTACAGTTTTATGCCGGCTCCGAACGGCGAATGCATTTTTTGTGAGAAACTTTTTCATGGCAGAAATACTCTCGGAGGGTATGCCGCCCACTGCCGCGAGGTGACCGCTGCTCTTAAAAAACCCAATAATTGGATTTTTACTAATTAGAAAAATTTGTTTGGCTCGGACCGTGGTTTGAACCCGAGACCTCTGGCATAGCAGGCGAGCACTCTACCCACTGCACCACAGCGACCACAACTACAATCCACGTAGTCCTCTGTGACTCTATTTACGGCATGGATGTTAGGACTGGGCTTAGGCATACGGCTAGGGATTATACCCATCCCTACCGTAAACAACCCAAAAATTTTGGGCGTTACCCGCCGCAAGTCGCTAGCTGGCAGCACTAGCGGAAAAGACAAAGGAACAATAATAACAACATACAAAGCAATCGGCCGGCCGGTCGCCAATTATGCATCGCCAGGGTGTTCGCCGAGGACTTCTAGAACACAATGGCAGAAACTCCAGGCCTGCCAAAATTCTGCCCTCAGAACAGCCACGGGTAACCTGCTGATGGCGCCGGAACACCACCTATACCATGCGGCATAGCTACTCCCAGTCAGGGAACATAACATTATGCTTAACAAGCAGTTCCACCGCATAGGCCATCCTAATAGCCACCTGCTAGAACCAGAACCGCCATCTTTTCGGCCTCTCCTCCGAGGTTGAAAGATACATAAAACAACCACTTGACTCAACGGCTTGCAAGCAGGCCCTAAAGAAGATACATATGTACATACTGACGCCATCACCACATTCGTTTCAGTCCGTCCATCATACAGAATATTGAAAGACCAATCACCCCCCTAGCAGAAGAAGAATCGGAGCGACCAAGGAAAACCCGCATCATCCTTGCGCAACTACGGTCAGGCTACTGCAGCCGTCTCAACTCGTACAGACCCAGAATAGACCTCAGCATATCTAATATATATGTATATCTCCGGCTTGTGTAGAGACGCCGCATGACACACAGCTTCTCTTCACATGGCCATGTCTCATACTAACTCACTTAACCCCCTTGCCACTCTGGACTAGCCCAAAAAACGCTGCCTCATTTCTGGGCCTCCCGTTAAATGAGCCGGTACGACCATCTGTGAGCCGGCTAATCAGGGCTATAACAACAACAACACGTCACGTAGTAAGTCATGTAAGCAAGTCTCATAAGTTAGTAAAAGCAGTAAAAAAAAGTCATTTCAAATGCACGAGGCTTCAAAGCGGAAAATATTTGCATATTGGGAACCGAATGCAACTTGAAAGCAACAGCCAACTTCGCGTCGGCAATTTGCGTTTGTAATATGAGCACATTTAACCGCGGCGGTGGCGGTAGTGGTGGCGACGCTCAGGTGGCAATAACTTAATTGATTTGTTACGATTGCTTTGTTGTTGTTTTAAGTATGCCACTTTTTTATGTTTGCTTTTATAGTATGACATTTGTATGGTTTTGTTTACGCAGAGTTAAGGCGCTGATGTGCGGTTATTGGTGCGCTTAATAAAACCACTTGAATATGTAAATTGCAAAAAACCGGAAATAAATAGTGTAGACGTAGTGAAAAATACATATACTTAAGCAATAATAATGAGAGCAGTAATAAAATGGTGAGCATTATTTAAACCAAAGAAAATTCATTCTTATGGTAATGGTACGCGATCAGCTGACTTCTTCTTCTTCTTTTCGTTTTTAACTCGCCGTGTACAGAAGAATGTCAAACAAAGAAATACTGGTAAACCCGGCCACGCGATGCTGTGGCTTTTAATTATACTGTGTGACAATTTGAGGGTGGGGGACCACTTATTGCTACATTTAACAATTTTTTTTTATTGCCATTTTAAATTTGACTTCTCCTTAAAAATGGCAGAATATATATCGGCTTTAAGCCCATAGATTCTTAATAATAAAATATAAAATTAAGCATATACATAATTACTGCACGGAGAAAACTATATTGATGTCACATCCATATTTATGGATAATCCTGTCTAATCCATAAGCTATGGATGTCATATCCATATATTACAAATAGTTTTTGGATATAACACCCATTATACGGATATGACATCCATAGTTTATAGACCAGACAGAACTACTTATCCATAAATATGGATGTGACATCAATATAGTTTTTTCTGTGTGGTTACTTTTATTTTCCGTCGACCTAGATTTTGTATACAAAGATTTTGTCCGAGGAGTCCCATATTAAAGTTTTAATGCGAATAATTTTCTACAATATTTTATCCATAAAGCTACCTCCAAAAGGTCATTTGTCGTACTTCTCTTTCTCTTCCCCTTTCCCTTTTATTTGCGCTTCCTCTTCCCTTTATCCTCTTCCCTACCTTCGCCATTTCCGTTCCTTTCATTTTCCCCTTCCCTTTCTTTTTATTACAGGGCAAGACCTTTCATCATAAATTTTTGGAGAAGGTTGCAACGCTCTTTGAAAAAATTATGATAAAAGTAAAATTGTAAACAGGTAACATCCCTCTTTATAAAAAGTATAATAAATTACTTATTTTCACGCAGGTTCCTTTCATATGACACCTCAAATTTAAAAATCACACAAACTATAGCGTAAAACTGAATTTTTGAACAGGTGGCAACCCTTGTTGTAAAAATTGTAATAAATTACTAATTTCCAGCTGAAGCCCTTTCATATGGTACCTGAAATTTATAAATCAAGCAAACTATACAGGACAATTCAATTTTTAAACAGGTGGCAACCCTTTTCGATAAAACTAAACCTTCCTGCACATCTACAGGCCAAGCCCTTTCATATGACACCCCATTTTCGAAAATCAGTATAACGGTGTAAATGTTATGGTGCGTACAAAAAATCGCTTAGCGTAATATATATAAAGATGAGAAGATGAGATAAACTGTAGCGTAAAAATTGATTTTTCAACAGGTGGCACCCTTTTGTAATAATTTTAATAAATTACTCATTTCCATGCCAAGCCCTTTCATATGAAACATCAAATTTAAAAATCAAACAAACCATAACGTAAAACTGAATTTTTGAACAGGTGGCAACCCTTTTTGTAAAAATTTTATTAAATTACTCACTATCAGGTCAAGCCCTTTCATATGACACTTCAAATTTAAAAATCAAACAAACTATAGCGTAAAACTGAATTCTTGACCAGGTGGCAACCCTTTTTGTAAAGTTTTTATTAAATTACTCAATATCAGGCCAAGCCTTTTCATATGGTACCAAAAATTTTAAAATCAAACAAACTATACAGGAAAATTAAATTTTCGAACAGCTGGCAACCCTTTTCAGAAAAATTAAAACTTCCTGCACATCTACTGGTCAAGCCCTTTCATTTGACACCACATTCTCGAAAATCGGTATAACGGTGTAAAAGTTATGGTGTTTACAAAAAATCGCTTAGGGTAATATATATAAAGAATATATAAAGATATATATAAAGATTTGACTTTGAGCTTGACATTCTGATGGACAAAAACTTAAAGCGAATCGAGACGAATATTGCCGAATTCGCCCTGCCATTACCATAATGAATTTGCCTTGATTTAAACTTTGCCTGAAATGCTGCGTCTTAAACTATTGTTTCATTACATAAAATTGGCAACAGTGCATGGAAGGAGTTCATTGAAGAAGAAACATTTGAGGCGGTATAACAAGCACACAGCAAAAATTTTCATATCAAATGGCAAAAGTGAAACAAAGAGGAATCAAATGGAATGGAATGGAAATGTGGCAGGTCGCGAAAACTGTCTTTCCCAAGCACTAAGCCATATTTGCCCCTTGTACTTAAGGCCTTTAGAGAAAGTATTAGGATATAGGCGAAAAGTTGGGATAGTGAAATTAGAATTCCGCTGCAAGCTACCCAGTTTCTTTTACAAGTCTGACAAGTTTGTCTAGTGGTAAAGAATGTGCATACGCCATTCTCAATAAATCTAACCCGAAAATGCGCAATCTTAGTCTAGCGAAAGTCGGACAGATGCATAGAAAATGCTCCGGCCGTCCTTCTCCAAACAGGCTAGGCATAATGAACTCTACTCCATGATGCCTATGGTCGCCATGTGCTGTCCCCATAGATTCTGTCCTGTAATCATGTCCAAAAGTGTACGAAGAAGCTTCCTTCTTCTCTACTCTGCTTCTGGCAAAGGTCTGCTACCTTCCTTTTAGGCTTTTCCAGAAATAAATTTGTTATTTTCCCTCACATGGAGTCCCTGAAGTCGGCCTCTAGGTGCCAGCCGCATCCAGTACCATATTCTGTTTTTGATCCGTCTGTCAGCAGTGTAGTCAACACAAAGTGGACGGAACGTAACAGTTTTTTAAAAACTCAGAAGTGTAGTATGATTTAGAGAACAATATTATTGTTTTGCAGGGAATCCAGTTGAGCAGAAGAGTTGTTACCTACCACCGAACTTTCAACTATTACAGCCGATCTTTGGAATTATTATCGGAGAATTGTATTTAGACGCCATAAACCATGTCCGACTGCCAGAGTAAAAATCAAACTCTCACTTTTTTAAGTGTACTCTTTGTAAGCGGAGGTAGGTAAGTAGTGATCTCCAGCGGCAGCAGTGCGACATTATAGGTTGCTTAAAGGAAAATCCAAACACTTCAAAGCTTTCACAGACCAAAAGAAAAAAGTACGTAGTACGACCATAAAACAATTACAATCAGTCTGTCTGAAAAATCCACAAAATGAGACTTTGAAATGAAGATTGATAAGCGAGCAACGAGAAAGCGCAAAAATGGCAAGCGCGTCGAAATGATCGTCGTGCCATAAAGATCATTAATCATAAAACAAATTTAGCATTACTTTATCGGCGTACAAATGTTTATATAATATAGTAGTACTATATCACACAAATCGAAATATGAAATGAAGATAACAACAATTTTCGCTTAACACAGTACCTAACAGTAAAAGAATTTTTTTTGTGCTTTTTACGTTTTTATACTCATGTTTTTTATCGTATCGATTTCATGTGATTTTGCGCAAATCACTTTTGTTTGCTTACACAAATATGAACGATTGCAGTGATTAGTAGTAGTAAATATTTGAGGCATACACCTAGAGGGTATTTATTTAGAAGAGAAAAGACAGAGTAGATAAGGGCCTGCGCCTTTTCACAAGGCAACGTTTTTATACGTAATGCAGTGTTTAGCCACATGTGCCTTTAAAAGATGCGCTGCTCTGACTTATGTATTTGTGTGTTTGACTGAGGGCAGCTGCCTGTTGCTTCACATTTTACTATCTAACCCGGCGTCTCCTCAAAACAGAATTCTGTCGTCACAAGCACCATTATAACATAGATTTCAAATGGAGACCGCCTCTGTCTTCTGGTATAACAGAGATGCCAAGGCAATTGCTTTAACAAGATTGCCATAACATGAGCTGTCAGTTTGATGATTTGACAGCTAATTTTTCATTTGAACGAAAAATTCACAGTGGCAACATCTCCACATGGAACGTGAAATTTCGCACGGCGTCCATTTTGCTTGAGTGTTTTGGCTTAAAAAATAAATAAAAAGAACATTAAGTGCATATGTATATACAGTTTGCGAGCATCATCGCCAATTTAAACAATTTTTTTTAACTTTCTAAGTGCTTCTGCGTACACGGCATGCCAATTCGGCGCCATTTTGCATTTTATGTCTAACATAATGAAGTGCCCACGCATATGAAAACATGGATTTTCGACATGATAATGTTCGACAAAAGTAACAGAATTTATGTTTTGTGGAGTTTCGGCGTAATAGCCCAGTTAGTCGAGAACGTAAACCCGTGTCAGCTGATCCAACCTATTTAATGGGATTTGTATGTAACCGATTATTCAACGACGTACGACGCAGAAGCCCGTACCGCAGAAATCAAAATCATTTTGATTTTTTACGTAAAAATGTGTCAGCTGATCGCTCGCATGGTTGCAAGGTAGAAGGGTTGCCAGTTGAACATTTTTAGTTATTAAATATTTAAACAGTAATTTTCACAGCATTATACAACCAACTCAACAAGATTGTAAAATGTTATCGATTATACATATATGTGTTCACATGGAAAAAATAGTATGTCTACTTAAACGAACCATTTATTATTACTTTAATTTTTAAGCAGAAAGGAAAGAAAACGTTTATAAATTTTTTTTAAATCTCAAACAAAATGTATATATATATATATATATATAAATTAATAACCAGATAATAGCTTTGTTCAACAACTTTTCTTACAAGTATTTGCAAAAAGAGCGTCAATGTCAAATTAAGAGTAAAAACGAGAAAAAGAGAAAATTATCAACCAAAGTAAGAGCGCTTTCACATTACTCGGTGCGGTATCGGATTGACATTTTTGGTTTTTACCGAAAGTATACCGAAACCTTACCGACCACATGTATTTCAATTGGCACTTCACATTAGTGTTGCATACATGAAATCGAAGCGGATTAATTTCGGTATACCGCAGCGCGGTAAGACCGGTCAGTAAAATTTGAGGAATTACTGCATACATTTTTGCGGCGTAATAAAAGAAGAAGAACAAAGTCAGTAAAAAACTCGTTTCGGCTATAAATGTAGCAAGTTATAATGTCTTCGTCTTCGCTAGAAGACATTATTGTTATTATTGAGTGATTTGTTGAAGTTAAAAATTTTGTTTTGCAAATTTCGATGTTTGTTTTCCTATTTTCTGCCGATAACGCACCGAAAGTATTCCCACAAGTGTGAAAAACACAGCAACGCGGAATCGTTTCGGTAAGCTGGAAATACCGAGCAAAAAATGTCGATCCGATGTCGTACCGAGTAATGTGAAAAGGCCCTAATTGAACACAAAATCTTAAACATTCGCAAGAAAACAGCTGATACGTTGTAATTGAAATTTTTGAAATTGGAAATGAATGGAAATAACTGAATTTGGAAAACAAAATTCTACTTTGGCTATTCCACAACATCATCAAGATTCGTTTTTGCGCTAACTTATTTAGTACACAATTAGAAATTTGCGTTTAAAATGTTTGTATATTTCCAATTGAAATTTTTGTGATCATTTATTTTTGACACTTCTATTTTTTTAAAGCTGCTAGTAGTTGCAAATGAAAATTTTACTTGCAGCGTTTATCAACTCTCTCGAGGTCTTACTCTCTCAATTTGGCTCTCTTTTGCGAATTTTTTGGGTTATTGAAGATAAATTCGTAACTATTCGTAAAAATATGTAAAAATTTTGAGATATTGAACACTCCTAATAAATGAAGATATTACTGAAAATTAAAGCAAAAATTGTATTTATCCACAATGGTGGCGGTATTTTCTTAATTGATAACTCTTGGTGGTCTTCTTCTGCAATTTTTATACTTTAAAAAGTTATAAATTGCAACAATAAATCTGAGTTTCTGTAACAAAATCAATTAAAGTGATGTCACACTAATACGATCCACACTTTGACACCACATATTTATACTCGAAAAGATATGAGTTACAGAAACTCAGTACAGATTTCTTAATTAAACACAGATTTTTGTGAGAATCTTGTTGCTTCCCAATATAATTTTTTATGGATTTTCAATTGTAAATTTAATGTTCTGACTCTGTTTTTGTTATTTTATGTTTTAGTCCTTGATAACTATCACCAAGGTGTGATGGAAATATATTGGGCAGCAACAAAATTACAAGAAAAATGTGTTTTAATTACCAACTAAGCCGTAAAAAAGTAACTAAATTAATAAAAAAAAAAGTCGTCAACGACAACTTTAAAAACGATTAAATTAGTATTTTCTTGTCATTTGGCAAATAATGCACAGTTGTGTATTGAAGAGTAATCGGCATAACACTTTGAAGATTAGTAAAAATCTTGTTTGTTCAAAAATGACTAAACGGCAACCCTGCCAAAATGTAAACAAACTATATATATATGTAAATATGTGTGAGTAAAACAGCTGATTGCTACGGGCTCAAAAAATCCTAAAAATTGCATACGGGCGTTTGCGTCAGCGAGCGGACCACACGTTCTTGACTAACTGGGCTATAATAGTTAAATAAATTGCAAGCGACAAGAATTTTCAGATAAAAAATTTCAATTTTACAGCCTAGAAAACACATTACAACAAACAAAGCAATATTATTTTGACGTTTTTACGTACGTTAATAGCTCATTACAACAACAAAGCTATGTAGAGGAACTGCGTCAAGTACGAGTAGAAAAGCTGGCTTGCGTGACGAGTACTTTAATGACATGCAATGAATTATAGCGTGACAGATGCTGGCTACATTAATCAATCGCTCATGTAAGCGTTTGCAATTTTAAAGAGAACGAAAAAAATTAACAAAAAAAAAAACAAGAACAAAATGAGAGAATAAAAATAAAGTAAAATTTAAAAAAAAATTTTTAGTATTAAATATTTAGTACTAAATTTTGTATACAATATAAAATTATTTGTAATAGTTTTTAGTACTAATTTTTTAAAACTATTTTTTTTTAATTTTTAGTACTAAATTTTGTATACTAAACTTCGAATATTAAATCATTTTTAATATTTTTTAGTACTAAGTTTTTTAAAAATAAATTTTTAAAATTTTTAGTACAATATTTTGTATACTAAAATTCGAATTTTAAATTATTTTTAATAATTTTTAGTACTAAATTTTGTATACAAAACTTCGAATGAAAACCTATTTTCAATAATTTTTAGTACTAAATTTTGTAAAACTAAATTTTCTAGTACCCAGTTTTTTATTTAGTACTGCGATTTTATTAAAGAAAAATAAAGAAAAAAATTTTAAATGGTTAGTGTAAAAATTTAGTACTACCAAATTTTTACAAAACAAAATTTTGTACTAAAAAACTTAAATTAAAAAAGTTCGGTCCAAAAATCACAATAAATATGTATATGCTACAGTTTTATTACTAGCGCATGGAGTATTCGAGAGGAAAGTTCTTCGGAGGATCTATGCGCGTTGGTGAGGGCGAGCATCGAAGAAGATTTACCAATGAGCTGTACGCAGACATCGACCTTGTTCAGCGAATAAAGATCCAGCGGCTGCGTTGGACAGGCCATGTGGTGAGAATGGCTGAAGGTGCTCCCGCCAAGAAAGTATTTCTATCGAAACGCGCTGACCGCAGAAGAAAAGGGAGACCTACACTGCGTTGGGAAGATCAGATGGACAGTGATGCTGACTCCCTAGGTATTCCCATTTGGCGCCATGCTGCACGAAACAGATATAGCTGGCGTGCTTTATTGGACTCGGCCAGAATCTTCTAGATGGTTACGTGCCAATTACGTAAGTTTTTTAGAACTAAATTTATAGTACTAGTATTTGGTACTGCGTTTTTTGTAGGTAATAAAGTTTTTTAAATTAAATTTTTAGAACTGTTTTTAGCATGTACTAAATTTTTGGAAAAAAAATTTTTAGAACTTTACTTTTAGTACATACATACTAACTTTTTTAGTACTGCGATTGTTAGTAGCTACTGAACCTTTTTAAACCAAGGTTTCTGGAAATAAATGTTTGGTACTAAATCTTTGGAAGGTAAGTTCTGTTTTTTAGAACCTATTAAAAAATAGGTACTAAATTTTGAGTACTGAGATTTTTGTACCAAACTATTTCAAACAAATGTTTTTTAGTGCTATATTTTTACCACTTCCATTTTTGAAACCAAATTTTTTAGAACTAAATTTTTTAGAACTAAATTTTTTAGAACTATATTTTTAGTACTAACTTTTTGATATTGCGAAATTTGTACAAAACTTATTAAAACAAGTTTTTTAGAACTCAATTAAAAAAAAATAAAAGCTGAAATAAAAAGCAACGAAATTAAAATAAGCAATAAAAAAAATAAATAAAATAAATAAACAATAAATAATAAGAAAACCTTAAAAATTGCTTTCCCTGTGTTGTTTATTAATTTATTTTCTTTCAAAAATTACGCAAACTAAATACATATGTAGGTGCACAAGTAGATGACATGACAGACAACAAACAACAAAGGCACAACTGAATATGTTTGTATGTATTTATTTCCGGGTGTGCGAAATCGGTTTTTTTAATTTTTGTTTTTTTTTTGTTTTTAAATTTTATCATTGAAAGCTGTCAAAAAACCAAAACAAACAAGCAAGCAAATAGCATTCCTTTTGCAAATTCTTCTTTCTTCGCCCTCTGCCGTACACAAACAGACGTCACTTTTACGTAAGAGTTCGGCAGCAGCGGCGACGAAGCAGCAGCTGTTAATTTCTTATACAACAGATTTTGTTATTGTAGTCGCTATTTTTGCGAAAAATCGATAAATCACAGAAATGTCATGAATGCAATAGCAAGGATCTGAAAGCCAAAGGCAGACAGAGAGACATACAGAGGCATGTAGCACAGGGTTGCAATCAGTGATGCCAAAATTGGGCCTTTCGGACCAAATCTGGTCCGATGAATTTACTTTGGGCTGTTGGGCGGCTAAAATCAATTTTGGTCCGATTTGTAATATGAATATTTTTATGGAGACAATTTCTCTGACGCTGAACATTTTATCTTTCCAGTGTAAAGTTATTTTATTGTTATATCTAAATTCGCTTGGGACTCGTCTAGCATGCTAAGTTTAATGAAACGTCAAAATCAGACAATCTGACATTTATTTTGCAAATAAAATGCTGAAATTTAACACAAATTATGTTTCACTTGAAAAGCGCTAGCGAACATACGGGATATTCTACGAATAGGTTAGGTTGGAGTGGCTGCCATAGAGTCGCACTTAGGCCAGTGTAGAGGCCCGTTGTGATACCACAAGAAGAAAACGGATTACTCCTCCTTTTTGAACCAATTTGATAACTTAATGCAGTTCACCAGGGCCCTCACTATGTAGTTCTATTTAAAAGCGAAATGCGATTCGAAAGCACATTCTTATTGCATAGAATATATGGAATAGAATTCGAAATCGAACGAATTTTCTTTCGAATTAAACTACAGAGTGAGGGCCCAGGTCCTTTATGTCGACGTCCGCGACTTTGCATAGGCTATCCAGGAAGGAAGTCCCAAGAAAGCGTCGTCTGCCGCTGTTAAGAGCCGTGCAGTGGCAGATGAGGTGTTCGATTGTCTCCTTGCCTCCAGCGTATGCAGCATCTGCGGTAGGGTGCACATAGCCTCTCTGCGTGTTTCCCGATAAGGCAGTATCCTGTGAGTACCCCCACAAGGTTCGAGATGTCATCTCTCCTTAGAGTACTGATGAGATCACTTGCGAACCCATTTCTGCCAGGTTTGCCTTGATGTTCGACATACTGGCTTCTGTTGCCATCTATCACTTGCTAGTTTATAGATATGCTGTTTAAGAATTAGCTTGGTTGTGGCTAACGGCATACCTATGCGTTCTTTGTCAGGAAGAATCTGCTCGGTAGTGCCCTGCCTCGCAAGTTCATCCATCCTACAATTGCCATTGATATCCCTACGTCCCGGGACCTACACGAGGTGCAGACAGGTTCTGTTTGGCCATCTCCTTTAGAGATCGGCGACAGTCTAGTGTTAGTTCTGAATTTAAAACATGTACATATGTATTTAAAAATAAATATGTAATTCCATTTTAAGTTGACTTCTGATTTTTGGGCGTTTTTTGGCGGAATTGGGCGGTAATTTGGTCGGTAAAATTTTTTTCAGTGGCAACACTGCTTGCAATGTTAATGACCGCTGTAAGCGCGCTTGTGCTCTTATGCTCTCTTTGATGTAACACAAGTCACAAGCAGGGGCGGATTTACCTCTAGAAGCGCCCTGGGCAAACAAATCAAGCCGCGCCCCAATATTTCCAAAAAAACCGTACTTGCCTTCGTGTGGTGACATTTCATTACTGATATATTTTACGGATTTAAAAAATTTGATTCGAGTTTTCTTAGAAAGAATATTTATTTCATTTTTATTTATATAACAAGCTGTACCCGGCCAAGCTTTGCTTTGGCCCACTTCTTATTATAGGCATTAGAAGCAAAAAACTGCGTACTTTAAATTAAGTTGGAAGTATCTAGAAACCGAACTTATCTCGGGCTGCAGAGCTAAGCAAAAGCCAGATAAGTTAAAAAAATGAAGGAAAAATTTGTTTACCCTCTTTATGTCGTTATCCCTTTTTCTTCCTATTAGTATCCAACTCCCTTTCCCTCTACTATTCCCTTTCTCTTTCTTTTCCCTTACATTTCCGCTTCATTTTCCCGTCACATTTCTGCTTCCCTTTCTCTACCACTCTCCTTACCTCTCCTATTCTGTCTTTATCCCTTTCAATCCCCCTCTTATTACTTCTGTCATTTCCTGTCTTACTGTCTCTCTCCCTATCCTCTTCATTTTCATTATATTCTCCCTCTACTTTTCCGTCCTTTGCCTTTCCCATTCTCATTACCCTTCTCCTTTCCATTTCGCTAGGGAACTGGGTTTAGCGCAACATAGCCCTGTATTCCACTTATCATTTAATAAAATTGTTGCTGAAAAACATATCGTGTCATCCGGCCCTAAGGATAACTATGAAAAGAGCTCTATGTAGCAGCCCTGGTCAACACCTTTCATTTTATATCAGTATTGCTCAGTAGGATCCCGGAGTCTTCCGGGTCCACGTATTGAACCACATCTGGGGACCCGACCTAGGAATCACAATGAGTACTAATCTATGTAAATTCCCTGCTCAATAGCTATCATTTGATAAGAACTGTACCAATGTTCTGAAGTGTACTTTGATTCATTTTTTCTCTGTAAAAAATTGAAAAAATCTTTCATTCTTGTTGTAATATTCAAAAAAATTAAAGCGTGAATAACGGGTATTCATGAACATTGATGTGTAAACAGTTTCGAAATCGGATATTTATTCCCTTTTTTCCTGGTTTTCTATGGATTAAAAGGCGACTATCGTTTTTGTAATTTTTTGTTGGCATTATGACTGCTACTATTTTGTTGTTTTTGTTTGTTTTGGTTTTTAGTTTTTGGCTTTTGATTTTTTATTTTGTTTTGTATTGCTCAGAAATATGCAAGATCATCCGAGTGCACGTTATCTGAAGACTGGCCTAGGAATCATAAAGAGTAGAGCTGCGTGTAGAAGTCCTACTCAACACCTTTCATTTGATACCAATATTGCTCAGAAAAATTCCGGGTTAATCCGGGGTCACATTTTGACCCATATTTGGGGACCCGACCTAGGACTCATAATGAATAGAGCTCTATGTGATAGCCCTGCTGAACACCTTTCATTTGATACCAATTTTGCTCAGAAACATTCAAGGATCATCCGGGTCCTCTTTTTGACCCATATCTGGAGACCCGGCGTAGGGGTCACAATTAAAAGAGCTTCAGATCAAAGTCCTGCTCAAAACCTTTCATTTGATACCAATATTGCTCAGAAAATCATATCCATACATTTGCATACTTGTTCAAACAGGTTGGTCCTTTTTATTTTGCCTATTTGTCGCAATGTTGCAGAAAACAACAACAACTTCACTTCGCTTCGCTGCTCTTGTTGTTCATATTTGCATTTGCACGGCTATGCATGCAAGCATTTGTAAGTACATGTCTATCTACCTACCTACCACTGACAATGCCAAGCGATTCACACGGACACAGCAGCGCACTAACACAAATGTCATTTACGGTTTACGCGTAAACTTTACCTGTTTTTTGAAATTACTCGTAGCTACAGCAACGATGTTTACACATCAAAAAAATTTTTTTTGATAAATAAAAAAAAATTGTTTTCCTTGTCTTAGTTTTGGCGCCCCTATTGAAACGGCGCCCTGGGCAGCTGCCCATCTTGCCCCTATGTAAATCCGCTACTGGTCACAAGGCTTTTTTTTTATTTATTAGCTTACATATATTTTTGTTCTACTCAATATACGAAAATATATGAATTAACGTCTTATTTAATACTTTTTAGGGTATTTTCATTTTACAGTTAATGCTTTGCCGCTGCTCAATTTGGCAACTGTCTCCGTCAAACAAAACTTGTATGTCAAACAAAAACCGTTCAAGCGCCAAGCGGACAAAAGGGAAATGACCTTTAATCAAATCAAATCAAATCAAATCAAATCGAATCAAATAAAATTAATCAAAAAAGAAGTTTTCGTATTCTCGTAAAAAATTTAGGTTTAATGAACTTCACACTAAATTGCACTGACGAACTTTTAATTTGTTTACGCGTCGAACATTGCACATTTGCTTTGACAAAAACAAAAATTTAAGTATTTTAAATTAATGTCATTATAATTGCAAATTATCTCATTATAAAATTAAAAAAAAAAAACTTGCATAAGAAAAGCATAAATTAAGTGTACTACAATGCACAACATCAACAAAAAAGGTTGCCTTCAAAAGCCAAATGCAGCGGCGATTCAAATAAACAGAAACAAACAATTTTACTCTGCTATTGTGCCGCTGGCAACCGGTTTGGTTGAGTTTAAAGTGTAAGCTTAGTCATGAGTTAAAAAAAAGTAATAATAATATTAAAAAATACTAAAATAAATAACAAAAAGCATCGCCTATGCTTGGACACTTATTTTGTACTTTTTTATGTTTAAAGCTGTCACTTTAATAGAATAATTGGAATTGCCCGGCTTGAGTCATAAATCGTTTAATTAAGAGAACTTGTTTGTTGTTGTTGTTGTTTGTTACAAAGGCAAATATATTATGTACATATGTAAATACATACATATGTACATATATGTATGTCGGCGATATAATATTTACAATAGCTTGTCTTGTAACAATTACATTATGAAAGAGATCATTATTCGAGTAAGGCCTTTAAAAACAGTCTTCTTTCAATCAAGGGCATACATACTTACCTAGGTATGTAAAGAAGGTAATAATAGTAAAAAAAAAAAGTAAAACAAAAAATAAACGAAAAATAGAAAAAAACTTAAATTTTTAGTAGGTACCTAATAAATATTTAGTAAAAAAATTTTTAGTACTAAAATTTTTAGTACTGAATTGTTTAGTACTAAATTTTAAGTACTAGCTTTTTATAATCGTTTTTGTGCTAAATTTTTAGTACTAAGATTTTTGTACTAAATTTTTTGAAACTTAATTTAAATACTAAATTTGATTACTAAATTTTTTGAAATTTAGTTCGAGTACTAAATTTGCGTACTAAATTTTTTGAAACCCAGGTTCAAGTGCTAATTTTTTTTAGCACTAAATTTTAAGAATAACATTTTTTATAAATTAGTTTTAGATACTAAAATTTTTAAAGCTCAATTTTTACTACAAAATTTTTAATACCTACTAAGATTTTTGTACTAAATGTTTTGAAAGTTAGTTTTTAGACTAATTACTAAATTATTCAGTGCTAAATTTTAAGTACTAAATTTAGGGTACTAAATTTTTGAGTAATAATTTTTTTAGTACTAACCTTATGAGTACCTACTAAATTTGTGAGTACTAAATTTTTTAGTAGAAAATTTAAAGTTCTACCAATTTTTATTACCTACTCGCTTCTATGCCAAAACTATTTTTGATGCAATGCTTAATGCTCCTTGTCATTCGTTGTTTACATCTTTTACTATTCAACTAAGAAATAAATTATACCAAACATTTAAATTAACAACTATGTGGCTGAATAAAAGCAAGCACACAAGGCCTAAACAATTCTTTTTCGCATTTCTTCTTCAGCTGTTGGCCAAGTGCCAATTTGTTATTTTTAATTTCAAAACATATTATAAATTTGAACATATACAATATATGTATGTATGCACATTAGAGCACCCCCCGGCAAAAAAACTGTCCAGAAAAGCAGTTGTAGGATGACGGTGCATATGAGTAACCAAATATTTTAAGGTAATAATAAAAATGGAAGCAAAGAAAAAACAAAAAAAAAATTTACGAAAAATTGCGAAAAGTTTTGGAAATAAATTTTTTAGTACGAAGTTGTCAGTACTAAATTTTTTGGAACTAAGTTTTTAGAACTAAATTTTTGATATTAAACTTTTGGAACTAAATTTTTTGAAACTAAGTTTTTTTGAAACTATGTTTTTAGAACTAAATTTTTTTGTACTAAATTTTTAGTATTAAATTTTTAGTACTTAATTTTTAGTACTTAATTTTATGTACCAGATTTTTAGTCAACAATTTTTATTACTAAATTTTTTAGTAGACATTTTCTCTTTAAGACGTCAAAAAATTTGTGTATTAAATATTAAGTGTCCAATTTTTAGCACTAAATATTTAGTAATACATTTTGTATACATAGCTATAGTTTCCAATAGAAAATAAGTTTTAATAATTTATTATATCGTCGTACCATACGAAAACTAGCATATTTAAAATTTCTGGCGAAAGCTATCAATAAAAGAATTCTGTACGAAAAGTAACAAGTTTGACTTTTGGCTGACGAAAAATCACAAAATCGACTTTTGGCCGACGAAAAATAACAAACTCGAATTTTGGCTGACGAAAAGTATCAGTAATTATGTATATACTGTTTTCACATTAAAATTGTTTGGAAATTTTTTTTTAACCCTTCACAATTTTAGTACTAAAGTTTAGTGCCAAATTTTTAAAACCAAATTTTTAGTAATGCACTTTTTATATTAAGTTTCCAATAGAAAATTATTTTTAGTAATTTTTAGTACTAAATTTTTTGAAACAAAAATTTTAAAAAATAAATTTTTAGTAGTATATTTTTCATACTAAGATTTTTGTACTAAATTTTTTTAAACTCAACTTCTTAGAGCTAAATTTTTAGTCCGAAATTGTTTCAAACAAAGATTTTTAGAAATAAATTTTTAGTACTAAATTTGTATCTAGTACTGAGATTTTTGTACTAAATTTTTTTAGACTTAGCTTAGAGCTAAAATTTTAGTCCGAAATTGTTTCAAACAAAGATTTTTATAAATAAATTTTTTTTTTAATTTTATCTGGTACTGAGATTTTTGTACTAAATTTTTGTCTAGTATGTACTGAGATTTTTGTGCTAAATTTTTTAAATGATTTTTAGAAATAAGTTTTAAAGTACGAAATTTTTAGAGCTAAGATTTTTGTACTAAATTTTTAGTACACAATTTTTAGTACTGAATTTTTAGTACACAATTTTTATTACTAAGTGCGTGCGGTGTAGAAAACTCATACTTGCTGTGGGTGGTCTAATACATATACATATTTACATATCTACGTTAGTTCATACATATGTATGTACATACATATGTACATATTTATTTAAAATAACGTGAAGGTACATTTGTTTTTGGGGTTTTTCATATGTATTTTGTGCATTTTCATTAAAATGCGAGTATAAAAATATTGATTTACGTCATGAACTTAATTTCAATTGCCCGAATTTTCTCGAAGCGCGTACCTAGTTAACTAGACCAAGAACTGTTCCTTTTCTGGAATTAGCAAAATTGTGTACCTACTAGGGATTCCAATCCCGGGACCCCGGGATCCCGGCCTTTTTGACATCCCGGAAATCCCGGGATCGCTAGAATTTCATCCCGGGATTTTCGGAATAAAATTAAGAGAGAACATTCCCCTATTAAATTGTATTTCATATAATTCTTTTGGTCTCTATATCTATACTAATATCGTTTCTTATTCTGAACGAAAATGTTGCATTATTATATGGCAGCATTATCAACATGTGCCCTGTGCCCTATGAAAATGGTGCATTTTTCATATGGTAAATGAAACAAAAGTAATGCAACCCTTTACTTGTGCTAAGAACGGAAAATGTTACCCCTTAGTCATTTTGTCAATAGAACAAACAGTCCAAAAAAAATGTGTGGAATCTTCGTGGAAGAGAATAAAAAATTTTGACAGTCCGAAGAAAATGCAGAATAAGTTTGACATTTTTGCCAGAATAAAAAAGGCAAAGTAAGGATTAATATTTTTGGCTTAATAACACTAGGCTACAAATAATTAAAAAAATACTAAGAAATTCAAGTTTGGGGGAGAATAGATGTCGGCCTGCTGAGCTCGGAACTATTGTTTTTTTTTTTAATTTTTTTATGGTTAGGTTTTTTTGGTTATCACTTCATTGAAAAATTATTTTCGCGGGAGTCACAAATGCGATAATCACAAGCAGTACCTCGTTCGAAAGACAATTAAAACTGTCGATGTACAACTTATAGTAATTGGATATAACCTCGCTGAGTGACAGCTGGTCAAAATAAAACTTTTGTTAATTACTTGCGATTTTGAAAACATTTTGATTGTAAGACTAAGTTTTTTGTAGGAAGTTGTAAAATTCAGCAAAGTTTTATTCTTTTAAAAATTAGCCTGGTTAATTGTGGTTATAGCATTTGTGATTTCCGAAAATAATTTTTGAGTGAAGTGATAACCAAAAAAACACCAAATTACCGTTCTCTCAAAAACCTAACAATACAACACATTAATAAAAATAGTTCCGAATTCGTTTAGAATTCCTGTGGTAAAATTCATTTGATAATTTCTATATACTGATTTTTGGCCATTTATTTTTCAAAGGTTTTTGCAATTTCCTCCCATGAAAAGTAAATAATGGAAGAAAATACAAATAATATTAAAAAATGAAACTAGCAAAAACGAGGAAAAAGTTTAATTTTATTTGAGAATTTCACATTACGTACTAAAATAAAATACGCAGCTGTATACTCCGAATTCATCTCAAAATTTGTGCATCCGATTTTTAATTTTTTTCAAATGCTGCACTAATTTTCAATATTTTTCGGCAAGCTTGGAAATAGTCACTTAAACGAAGTACGTCGTTAAATTCTAAAAAAATTTATTGGAAATTATCAAAGATCACAAGCTTTATTATTAATATCTTTGAAGCACCAACTGTAAAGGCAAATGTTTAGTTCACCAAATGTATGTAATTTCCTTTGTTGGTTGCGTTTTTTAAAGTAACTCTTATTATTAAATAATACGTATGATTTTACGTTCCTATTTTATTTTGTTTCTAATCAAATAATAAAAATGGCAATAAAAATCAAATTTTTCTTTGCTCTTTAAAGTTGTAGCGTTCCTCGAAATATATATTTACTTTTTTCAACCCAAGTATGGGAAAATAATTAATGTCCAAATCCCGGGACAAATCCCGGGATCCCGGGATTATAAAATAAAATCTCGAAAATCCCGGGATCGTAAAAATCGGAAAATTTGGAATCCCTAGTACCTACCTAGTGGTTAAAAGCGTAAATACAAAAAAAAAACGCACATATGTTTCTGTTAGATAAAGCCACGTTAAAAGCAAAATGAAAATCAAATTAGACAACAATAATAACACTTTTTCTAATTTTATCTTTTTTTTTCATTTAAACAAACAATAAAAAAAACCAAATTAGCGCTGCTGCACACGGGCCAAAGCGATAGCAAGTATCTATGTATCTAGGTACCTCTTCTATGAAATAAAAGCAAAAAAGAAGCAAAGTTCAAACAAAAAGCAAACAAAGATAAGAAAAAGAAAAAAGAATCAACATGAATACACTTTGGAGGGCATTTTAAGCAAAATACGCTAAAAAATTACGCAACACGAGAAAAATAAGAAAAAGTAGGCGAAAAGCGCGAAAAGAATAAAGTAAAAATATTTTAAAGCAAAAAAAGCAAAAAACAAATAAGCACCTTTGCACGAAAGGCATATGTACATATGTATGTATGCATGCATTCATTCAATAATTAATGTGCGCTACCAACTGTGCATACTACATACATACATATATAATCTTATCAATTCGCTTTACTTCTGTATGTACATTTGTTGTTCCTTTACTTTTTTTTACTCTGTCACTTCGCACAAGGGAACGGGTACGCAAATGCGGCGTGACTCAGGAAAAAAAAAGATAACTGAGTCGTGTGATAAAACCAAGGTTTATCCACCTAAATTAGATAAACCTTAGAAAAAAATAAACAACAAATAGAATTAAAAATTAAAATGACAAACTAAAGTTCTATTTAGTTTAGAGGAGTTAAAGAAGTTATTGCTAGAAAATAGTAGATATGTTTAACACATTTTAAAATAGTTAAATTTATTTCTTTTCTACCATTTTTGCACACTTTTCTATTTGTTTTTTTTTTTCTTTTTTGACACAACCTTCTTTTACGCAATAAAAACCAAAAGCAAATTTGCTTTTGCTTGATTTTGGCCGAAAGAGCAGATTCGCTGCTTACCGCGTTATCATGGCAGCGACAGCGACAGCGCCGGCGCTAAAACAGGCGTTTGGCGAAAAAAGCGCTCACTTAGATTGGGGTTAATGGGTGAGTTTCTAAGACTGAGCTGTTGTGCAACTGTTGAGTGTTTGTCTTAGAAACGCACTGTTGAGTAATTCCGCTCAGCTCAACAGTTGGCAACTTTTCGCCATTTTTTGCATCACAAATTTTCTTCGCTACTTGAGCTCAACATGTTGTGTAAAGCCAAACAGCTGATAAATTCATCAAACTGTTTCTAAGACGTAGCTGTTTAACTCAACTGCTACACAACTGTTGGCCATGATTCAAATAAAGAAGATTGTGTATTCAGCGTTTCCGCTATGCGTTCATCCAAAATTTGACAGAATCAGCTGATTTAGTGACGTAGTAACATAAATTCTCTTTCACCCAGTTTCGTTTCCGGTTTTCTAATAACTAAAGATTGTGTGCGAAAAATGTGAAATTTATATTAAAAAACTAGTTTAAATAAAAAAAAAATGAAGTGCCGCGTATTTATTTGTGTGAATAATAGTTCAATAAAGGTATTTTTTGCCTGTTTGCAAATTTTCTTTCTCGTCGATAACGTAGTTGATGACGTACTAACCAAAATGAACCCAGTCTCACGGATGAATATTTTGCTGAATATGGCTGAGTGCACAATCTTCTTTATTTGAATCATGACTGTTGGCAACTGTTCAGCTCAACAGTTGCGGAGCAGCTTTTTCTTAGAAACTCACCCAATGTGGTGGATTGGTTTTTTGCAGGATCCACCAATACAGGTCGGCTCTTCAGATCAGCTGACTTCTTCTTTTTCTTCAACAGCTATCCAATTTCTCTGCTTCTGCATATTCTATACATACATTCGTGTTTACTATTGGTCAAATTCTTCGTTCTCTGAGTTTCTCCATCATTCGCTCGTGAGCTGAATGTCAAATTATTTCGTTCTCCTTTCAGTTTTGACATTCCGTTTGACATTCAGCTCACGGCATGTTTGTGTGTATGTACCATGGACCGACCTGGTAATTGGATCATGGTTTTTTGTTTTAGTTTTTCAGATAACAATTCTACATATTTTCCGATAATTTTCGTTTTTTTATCGATACTTACACATAATTACCGATATTTTTCAAGTCTTCTGTGAAGAAATTCTCGATTCTTTGATTGTGTTTGCAACTTTTCGATGACTAGCATCATTTCGATAAATAACGATATTTTGCATACACAATACCTCGTCAATATTTTTTTCGATAAATTCTGTTGAATATCGATATCTTAATAAATACGTACACATATCGATATTGTTCAATTTATTTCAATATTTTTTGAAATTTGTATTTTCCATTAATCGATATTTTACAATAGATATTTGCGATAAAAATCTATAATCTTCTTAAGTTATCGATATTTTCGTAAAAGTCGATATTTTTCTAGTTATCGGTATTTTGAATATAATAATCGATATTTTTACGTTCATTTTCAATAAAAATTTATGGTCTCAATTTATTGATATTTTATCAATTAATGGATATTTTTTGGAAATTTCGACATTCTTTTTATAATAAAGATTTTGCTAAAGTCATCGATATTTTTAGTCAAATAATAGGTATTTTCGATAAAAATCGATTTTTTTCTAAGTTATCGATAGGTATTTTTAATCAAATAATCGATTTTTTCAAAACTTCAATATTATCTTGATAGCAATTGATATTTTCCTACAGTTATTGATATTTTTTATGAAATTATAGATATTTTTTCATTCGATATTTTCTATAAGAATGCATATTTCTTTAAGGTTTTGATCAAATAATCGGTATTTTATATAAATTTTTTATACTTTTTAGAATAATGGATCTTCGTATTCATAAAGTTATCGGTATTTTTTATCAAATAATTGATATTTTCCATAAAAATCGATATTTTCGATAAAAGTCCATATTTTTCTGAAGTTATCGATATTTCTAATCAATCGCAGCCTGATACGTACATTTCGGCGCCAAATATGCATCACTCGCCTTTATGTGTGGAATTAGATTTCATTGAATTCTTTGATCTACCAGTAAATAATGCTGAAGTTTCCTATAATTTTGCTCTTTGTGATTTTAATCATTTAAACAATATGATTGGTGTAACTGACTGGATATCTCTGTTTGGCGAAATTGACGTATCTGGCTGCTTTAATATTTTTAAATCCAAAATTGCAAGTCTTTGCGCAAATCATGTTCCAATATTCTCGAGCAAAAAATACAAGCTGCCATGGTGCTCCAAAAGGCTTAAGCGTCTAAAGAATTTGCGAAACAAGTTTTCAAGGAAATTTAAGTCTACTAACCAGCAACGTTTTCATGAGCTATATTTGCTATACAAAAAAGAATTTAATGAGTTGAATAAGTCTCTGTATAATAATTACGTCCGGAAGTTTGAATTAGATCTCAAAGATAATCCGAAAAATTTCTGGCGTTACATTAAGTCTAAACGAAATTCGTCGAGTATACCCAAAACGGTTTCTTATAATGGTTCTACTGCTGCCTCGGTGGAAGATGCGGCTAATTTGTTTGCTGAGTTTTTCTCTTCTAATTTTGTATCTGACGATGATGTCTCTGAAGCCGATATCAATAATATTCGGCGTAACCTTTCATCTAGCATGCTTTCTGTCATGGACTTTGGCGCACTTGTTATCTCTGATGGTGATATCATTGATGGTATAAATAATATCAAAATGTCATCACATACTGATACTGATGGTCTTTCCGTAATCCTGCTCAAGAACTGTGCTTCCTTAGTAGAACCATTGAAGCTTTTATTCAACAAGTCTCTCTCCTCGGGCATCTTTATTGATGACTGGAAGTTAACCTCGATAACTCCAATCTATAAGAGTGGTGGTATGAGTAACGTATCCAACTATAGACCAATCTCTAAGTTAACCACCGTAGCTAAGCTTTTTGAAGCTATTGTTAATAATAAGCTTTACTTTAACGTTAAACATCTAATTTGTCCCAATCAACATGGTTTTGTGGCGTCTAGATCGACGCTAACTAATCTATCTGTTTTCACTGAAGATTGTTATGCTGCGTTTCGTCGTGGTTTCCAAATTGATTCTATTTATACGGATTTTTCCAAAGCCTTTGATAAGATATCACATAAAATTCTCATAGCCAAGCTAGCTTGCTTTGGTTTTCATTCCATATTTCTAGACTGGATTAAATTATTTGGACAACAGAATTAGCACTGTTCGTATTGATGGTATTTCCTCTAATCCCTTTTCTGCTACCTCAGGTGTACCTCAGGGTAGTATTTTGGGACCTCTTTTCTTTATTTTATTCATCAATGATATCTCTTCATGTTTCTCCTCATCTAAATATTTGCTCTACGCTGATGACTTAAAAGTTTATTCCGAAATAAGTAGCCCTAATGACGCGGCAGATCTTCAGTCGGAACTTGATAACTTATATAAGTGGTGTGTCACTAATCGACTATATCTTAATATTAGTAAATGTCATAAGGTCTCGTATTATAAAGTGCTGCATCCCATTATTACCTCGTATCGCATATCTAACTGTATGCTTGACACGGTCTCTGAGATTAGAGATCTTGGTGTGCATTTTGATTTCAAGTTTAGCTTTGCATTGCATATCAATCATACAATTTCAAACTCGCTCGCTATGCTTGCCTTTGTTAGGAGAAACTCTTCTAACTTCGGTGACCCATACACTCGTAAATTGCTATTTTCGGCCTTTGTGAGGCCTAAACTTGAGTATGCTGCCTTTATTTGGCGCCCCTACCACGCGATTCATATAAATAGATTGGAACGGGTACAGAAAATTTTTCTCCGATTTGCTTTATATAATTTAAATTTCTCGCATCCGATTCCGTCCTATGAATCGCGTTGCCGTTTGATTGGTCTTCCGTCTTTATGCAATAGACGAACTCTCTTAGCCATATCTTTCATTTCAGATGTAGCAACGGGTAGGATTGACTGCCCTTCTCTGCTTGAAAGGTTGCCGTTCAATATTCCAAATAGAAACCTTCGCCGGTTTGACGTATTTCGTATTAGCTTATGCAAAACAATCTACACCGCTAATGCTCCTGTCAATAGAGCACTTTCAGAGTATAACTTCTTCGCAATTTCTTTAGACTTGGATTTATGTGAATCAAAATTTGTTCTAAAAACCAAATTAAAACACTACTTTCTTTGTAGACATCTTCCTTAGTTGATCTCAATTTTATATATTTTAAGTGTCTTACTAGTTATATATGTATAATAATTTTATTTCTACTTCTTACTCTTTGTCAACTAGTCTGTAAGACAATTTTGTTATAGACTTGAAACAAATAAATAAATAAATAAATAAATAAATAAATAATTCGATATTTTCGGTAAAAATCGATTAATCAAATACATAATCGGAATTTTTTTACAAATTCCCATATTCTTTTTATAATAATCGATATTTTGCTAATGTAATACTTTTCTCTAATTATATAATCGATATATTGGATAAAATCGATATTTTTTGAAGTTACCGATATTTTAATCAAATCGGTATTTTTTTTAAATTATCGATATTTTAATCAAATCTACTTTATTCGCAAATGCCAATATTCTCTTACTAATAATCGATATTTTCATAAAGTTATCGGCATTTTCAATCAAATAATCGATAGTTTACATGCGATTTTATATAAAAAATTTTATTTTTTAGTTATCGATATTTTAATCAAATAATCGATATTTTTACATGCGATTTTATATAAAAATTTTTATTTTTTAGTTATCGATTTTTTAATCAAATAATCGATTTTTTCGCACACTCCAATATTCTCTTGTTAATAATAGATATTTTCCTAAAGTTATCGATATTTTAAAACAAATCGATATTTATTCATTCGATATTTTCGATTAAAATCTATTTTTTGATAAAAATCGATATTTCCTATAAAAATGTTTTTTTCATAAAAATCGATATTTTCGATTAAAATCTATTTTTTTGATAAAAATCGATATTGTTTAAGTTACCGATATGTTTAATCAAATAATCGATATTCTATATTCGTTTTTTGTCAATAAGAATCGATGCTTTTCTATCAACAGAGAACACATCGCAGAATCATTTAAGAATTCAACTCTTGTTACAGAAAATAAAAAATGCTATAAATTTGAAAGCGGTAAATTTCCACTAACCAATAACCAGTTGGCCGTACGGTTAAATTTCTATGAAATGTAATGGTGCAACCGGCGCGCAGCGGCGCTACAAACTGCCCTACGGTAGCTGAAGAGCACCAACATACATGTGGTAAAGAGTAGGGTTGGGCGATATATATCGATATATCAATATATCGATATTTTTAAAATAGTACAGCCGATAATATCGACGATATTTTGAATTACCGTGCATCGATAATCGATAATGTTTTGCCATTTCGAGCCAAATTCGATATTTTTCATAAATTTCTGATTCGCTTTGAATTTAACACCAGAACATTTTTTAAGAAGTGGTATAACCATAATGTTCGGGTGCTTGAATTTACATTACTTTCTTCTTCAAGCAATTCTTAATGATTTTTATGTTTATACTTCAGGATTCGTAGAATATCTGTAGACCCATCGAACTTTAACAACAAATATCTAGTAAACTATAAGTCTCCGGCAAGTTTGGATTTCAGTTTTGAGATCTGTGAGAGCACCTCTAACCCCGTGAAGAAGTGGTTTTTAGCGGGACGTGGTTCCTTAATGTAAAGCCGCCCCTTTCGATATATTGATATATCGATGTTTTTACACGGCATAAATCGATGTTTTTTGAAATATCGATATAATATATATCGATATATTTTTCAAATTTGCCCATCCCTAGTAAAGAGCGCGCCAATGCCAAATGCGTATCTACGTGACTGGAAATTTTCAGCCTTTTTGTTTGAATTTATGAAAGAAATCGGCTTGCAACAGTATATTTTGCTCATTTCCTACATACATACATACATACATATTAGTACTGGAAAACCATCGATTGAACTATCGATACTATCGATGGGGCCGATGCCATAGCAATTATCGATGGTTTTTTTTTAACCATCGATAGTATTTTACTTGGTACATAACTACAACGTCTGTTAAAAAAATTAATGAAAAAAACTGAGATTTATAATTTTTAAGGTACTTGATTGGAATATGTGGGCTGTGAATATATAAATAAAAGATTAGTGAATAATTTTATGAAAAAACTTGCAAATAAAGTGGTTTTTTTTACTGAGAATTGAGCAATTTAGGTTTTGATTTCGCCTCTCCTATTATTTTGTGGACAACTGTATACGTACAAATAGCGTCTTACATAGATATTCCATGTTACGTGGTGGGAAATGACACTTGGGCCAAGAATGCATCGTAACGTTAATTTTAACGCTAACCGAAATGTTAAAGTCGTTTTTGTTGAAACGACTTAGGTTTTCAACGTTATAAAAACTATCAAAATAATTTCCGTTTCGTTTTTAACGTTAACGACACTCAAGCGTTAACGCTGAAACGTTGAAAAGTTGAGTGCGTTTATTTTTGAGTTGGCAATGCTCTAGCGAGTTATAAACAGAGTTGCGAGACATCCCAGTAATTAAAGGCCTTTTCACATTACTCGGTACGACATCGGATCGACATTTTTTGCTCGGTATTTTCAGCTTACCGAAACGATTCCGCGTTGCTGTGTTTTTCACACTTGTGGGAATACTTTCGGTGCGTAATCGGCAGAAAATAGGAAAACAAACATCGAAATTTGCAAAACAAAATTTTTAACTTCAACAAATCACTCAATAATAACAATAATGTCTTCTAGCGAAAACGAAGACATTATAACTTGCTACCTTTATAGCCG
Organism: Urophora cardui; assembly: GCA_960531455.1. Taxonomy (NCBI): domain Eukaryota; kingdom Metazoa; phylum Arthropoda; class Insecta; order Diptera; family Tephritidae; genus Urophora; species Urophora cardui. The sequence goes on from OY482671.1 coordinate 10,467,539, forward strand.
AAACTAGTTTTTTACTGACTTGTTCTTCTTCTTTTATTACGTCGCAAAAATGTATGCAGTAATTCCTCAAATTTTACTGACCGGTCTTACCGCGTTGCGGTATACCGAAATTAATCCGCTCCGATTTCATGTATGCAACACTAATGTGAAAGTGCCAATTGAAATACATGTGGTCAGTAAGGTTTCGGTAAAAACCAAAAATGTCGATCCGATTCCGCACCGAGTAATGTGAAAGCGCTCTAAATCATAAAAAACGCTACAAGTGGTAAATTTTTTATTTTGTGATATGACTCAATGATAATGGTAAAATTATTTGAAAATCGCTCTTCTTTTTCCTGTTTTAAATAAATGTCAAAGTATTGTGTTTCGTTTTGGTATTTCATCTGTTTACTGCGCGGAAGAGCTTTAGTGTTCAGTGGCGCTTTTCAACCAACACAAAACACACACTGTTCTTAACATCTATCAAAAACGGTGATCGAAAGGCAATTACGTATTCTCTTTTAACTGCTAGGACCTGTATAGTTGCGCCTTATTTTTTACTGTTGAAATTACCATTTTTGATAAAAAGTAATTCAAACTAAAAGGTAACAGCTGTGTTCAATAACAAAAAAATTGATACGAATTTTTCGTAAAAAATGACAGTTGTCCATATGAAAATGACAGTTCTTATGAAAAATTCGTAACAATTTTTTGTTATTGAACACAGGTAATGATTCTTTTGGTTTTTAGCGATATCGAATTAATTTTAACAATAGTTGATTTTTCTATTACGCGACCGTGAACTTGCTAAATATTTATTACAACCACTCCCGTTAGATGGCTTCGGGCGGATTCGAATTTTTGCCATTCACCAGCAGAGTTCGGTTGTGTTACCGGCAGAGTTCGGTTGTTGCGGTAGTTACCGATGGTTACCGGTAGAGTCCGCTTGGTGCAGCCTCTGTATACCTCTGTATAAAAGAATACGGTTGGCTTAGTTTTTGTTGTTGCTTTCCATGTTATTCGCTAATCTAGCGTGTGTTTTTTCGAACTTTCGTGCAAAAGAATGGGGCTAATGCAAAGTCAAAAAGAAATAGATTGGCTTTGAGTTTACAAAAGCACATCTATAATACTACCCGACAAAAAAAAAAAAATATCCTCGATATTTGATACATGACACATAAAAATCAAATTTGGTAGTTTTTTGGTAATTTGGTTGTTTTTCAGATTATGGTTAGTCATTTTTCTTACAAGTGGCAACCTTTCTTTTGCTTTTCGTTAAAGTATTTCCAAAACAAAAAAAAAGAAACTTTTTGGTTGACCGTTTTTGTTTCAACGTTAACGAAATCAGTTTTGTTGACTTATTTCGTTGATAACGTCAACGGTTGCATATCCGTTTTGTTAACATAGCATGTTAACAAACGAAAACATATTTTGATAGTTTGTTGAGCATCCTTACACTTGGCCCATTTAAAGGCAGAGAAAAAACAACAAACACACGGCGGCGTTTATTTCAAAGTACTTAAATGCAAAAAGGTTCAATGAAATAAGAACAAATAAAATATAAAAGTGGAAAAATAAAATATGTAGGTATGTATATGGTTATTAAATATTCACATAAATAGCGTTTGTTGAGTGTAGGAAAGCGTATGAGTTGCAGGAATTTTACCACAAAAGAGCGAGAGGATCAGAGGATGTGAGCGAGAAAGAAGACTAGCTATTTGTAGGAATCCGCACACAGAAATTGTGTGGGTACTTTCCTAAAATGTATCAAATCGTGAACAGTGTTGCCACAGCCTCAAAAAATTTGTATCACAAATTGATACATTCATCATTTTTTCGTATCACCGAAAAATGTGTGAAGAAAATTAAAATTAATAGAATATGCTGCTTTTGGGGTTCTAACCCGTTTCACAATTTGATACCTACATGTTTTTTTCGTATCACCGAAAAAATTTTTCAGAAAAAAAATTAAAATTAATAAAGTAAGCTACTTTCGTGGTTTTAACGATATCGGTTTTTTTAATAATATAAAAATATAAAGATGCTTAAATTTTACATGCAAATAAATATGAATACTTGGGTACTGTACCGAGTAATATAAAAGTTCTATAAAATGCAATGTGCCAAACGAGCTGGGTGGAATTGATTTGGAGTCATTGAATCAGTTCTTTAATATTTATCGCGCTGTCCTCCTTTAAATCAAAATGCCTGCTACGGGCAGTGGTCCTACCAAAAGTTTGATAAAAATAAAGGTGTTCCACGCAGAATTACTGTGGATGGATTCGTAGATTTTGCCCCAGAAAGAGGATTACGTGGTCTTTTAGACCAGTTATGCATCAAAATAAAGATATTTTGAAAATACAAATATTTATATTTCGAAAACTATCGGCCTCCGGACTATTCCGACTTCAGACATAGGATCAGAGGGCGGTGCAACGCCCCTTTTATAAACAGTTTTTACGCCCCCTGGATCGGTAAAGGAAAGCGTGACGACGAAAAAAAAACCATGAAGGCATCAATGTGTGATACCAAAATTTTTGAGGTTGTGGCAACACTGTTCCTAAGCATCATTTTTGACACTAAATAGCATTTCGCACAAATGCGTTTGTTGAACTTTTCCTATCATCTTCAGTTTGACACAAAATAGCATTCTACCCAAAATCTCACCAAACAGACCTATAGAGTAATCACCACTTTGTGCCTAATAGGGCCCTTACATGATCAAATCATTTGATCAAATCGCGTGTCTGTGTAATTTGACGGTTTGCCTTACACACATCAAATCGGCATCAAATTTCATGCTACCTTTCTATTAATTTACAAAGGGAATTGTTAAATTATAAGCGATTTGAAGCGCGATAAATGGCCGTAGCATGCACAATTACCAATATTTGAGTTTTTAAAACACCATAATTATAACTTTTTTTGTCCCTATCCAAATTTAATTGTCTTTTTAATTTAATTTTGCACACTTGCCTACTCACACGTTTGTTTACATTTGAAATTTGATCAAATGGTTGCAACAGACGTCAAATGCTAATTTGGCACTGAAATTTGATCAAACAGCACCTTACACGCATCCACAACGCACGTCAAATAGCCATCCAATTTGATGGAAAACAAAATTTTTTGATTTCGGTCAAATCGGCATCAAACACGTACGTGTGAAAAACACATAGACAATTTTACTACCTCAGATACACGATTTGATCAAATATTTGACCGTGTAAGGGCCCTATTAGCTTTCACTACTATTACGTCACGTCATATGCCGCGGCGCTACGTTGCGCTAGCGCTCATAACTTCCAACAAAAAAAAATAATGACAAAAGCAAAAGCAAAAGCAAACTTCTACCAAATCAATGAATGGTTTTGGCCCGCTATGTATGTATGTATGCAGTGCTAATGCGTCCTCTTCTTCTTCTACTTTTCCATTTCCACTTCCTCTTTCGTCCTTCACTCGACACAAAAGATTTCTCGTGTATGGGATGTGGTGTGGTGTGATGTGGTGAGCAGCGCGTTATGCAAATTCGACTGTGCTCAACGACCGCGTGCGTTTGCATTTTTTACTTTTTTTTTTTTCAGTTTTACTTTTTATATTTTTTTTCACTATACGAAGGGTCACTTCAGAGGTTATATAAGCGTTAGAAACAAAAACAAAAGACTCATTCGTTTTTATTGTCAAATCATTGCTTAGTCGCCATGTGCTAAAAAGAAAGCAATGCTGCGCTGTCGGCGTCAGCATTGCTATTCGACTGCTACGTCGAATACTTTGCTTTTGCCTGCTGTTCTTACATACTGTGTAACCTAAATCAAACGCAAGTCGTCAATTTAACGCACGCACGCAAATTTTTCATATGCGTTGAACCGAAATTGACTTGCGTGCGTGTTCAGAATACAGAAAATCAGAGAAAATCTTGTTATTTTGTGGAATATGTACCTAACAGACACGATATCAAAAGCAAGTGTCAATTTTTTTGCAAACAATCACCCACAATGCTTAATTTCAACTGTCACGCAAAACAAAAATTGGGCGTCGAATTTGCTTTTTACGCACGCCGTTCAATTTCGGTTACTCCCATACAAGTTGTATGGGCATGAGAAATTTTTGACAGTAAATTGACGGCGTGCGTTTGATTTAGGTTACACAGATAGGCATTTTGCTTTTATTTAATTTTTTCGCATAGATCTTATAATTTTGCAATGATTTAATACAGTGTTTTGTAAATTTTTTTTTTTTTTTAATTTACAATTGCTTATATTTATGTACATATACATATGTATTTATTTGTAAGACTGTATCTATTAACTCACCTGCGCTTCGGACAGCTTACGCGTTGAGACACGATAAATCGACATTTTTCACGTTCAATGGACGTCGGCAGCGGCGTGTGAATTTTAACTTTTTTTTTGTGTGGGGCGAAAAAATTAATAAGAATTTAATTAATTAAGCTATCACGTAATAAAAAAAAAAACTGCAAAAAATTCTAAAAAGATGTGCGAATAAAGTCTGCAAAAATCTCTACTACTTGTTCTTTCAAACATTTATAGCGTTTTCGATTCTGAACCAAAATGCTGCATTATTACAAGGCAACATTATCAACATGCGCCCTGAGCCCTAAGAAAATGTTGCACTTTTCATGTGATGTATGAAACAAAAATAATGCAACCCCTTGGTCATATTAAGGGCAGAAAATGCTGCCCTGTGGTCGGGCAGAGGGCGACATTTTTGTCAATAGAACAAGCAACCCTAAAAAAATGTGTGGAATCTATGTGGAATAGAACAAACAAATTTGACAGCCCGATAAAAATGCAGAATAAGTGCGACATTTTTGCCAGAATCGAAAACGCCATTACTAAATGCGTTAAATAAAAATCTCCACCAATCACAGAAACACACGCCTAAATGCACAAGGTTTTACTTTTTATTTTTTACATAACAAGTATTTTTGCAAAAAATCTTACAACTTAAGAAAAAAAATTTTGCTCACGGAACTATGTACATAAATGTGTGTGTATCTAATAGACGGATTATGTGATGTGCACTGCCACTTTTTTTTGCTTAAAAACCAAAAGAACACTAGAATCTTCGCACTTGCAGCCACCAAATATGTAGATTAAGCACCAAAAATCGCCGGTTGTTTTTTTTTTTGGGGGGCGTAGAAAAAACTCCAGACAAAAAAAAAACTTACTAGATATTGAAGAGTTGGAACCAGAGGAGAGAAAAAAACTATTTCTTTTGTATTTTGAACCAGAGCAACAAACGAGAACGCGATGCGGCTACCAAAACGACTGACTGACTTGACCAAAGATAACGACTTGACTAGCAGAAAGAAAGCGTTTCACCAACAAGCAGCTTGTGTGCAGCTGACTAAAATTTCATACACGCTAATGTGTGGTGAAGGTGAAGATGAGTTGAAATACCAGGGTTTATCATGTGTGATGTAGTGAGGGGGGCAGTTTGCTATTTGGTTTTTTTATAAATATAATACATACATACATATGTGTATATGTATGTACGTATTTATATATTTTTGTTTGCATATGTATGTTAACATGTGGTGGTGTTGCCACTGAAATTGTGTTATTAATTGTTAACAATCTGGTTAGATTGTGCTATTGAGGGATTTGTGTTGTTTTGCTGCACATAGCAGACAGTAGATAAGGCAGTCCATGTAAGTAGTGCAGCGTTGCTTTTCGTGCCGGAAGTGTCGGTACAAAGCGGAAACACGTGTGTGCATGCATGTACACGCGCTGAATGTTGTAAAATAGGTTTAAGACATATTTTTTAACTACTTTTAAAAGAGCAATAAATTAAAACTGTTCTGTATGCAATTTAAAAAAAAACAGCAATAAAATCCCCTTCAAAACTCTACAATCGTAGACAATTTTCTTAAAACAATTCTTGAACACACAATAACACAAAGGAAAGAGAAAAGGTTAGTTTGAGTTTAATTGCACTTAGTTCCTCAGTCTAAAACTCAAGAGCGTTGCATTTGCGTCAATAAAAAATATACAAATTTTCGTCTTTTTATTTTTAAGCGCACATTATACTTGGCCCAGTTGGTTTAAAGCCGCTTTCTAAATTCATGCACCATCTACATTAACAGCTGGGTTTGGCTGCCTGACAACCACAGACAACTTAGCATACTTTCAGGCGCGAAGCATTTGCAGAGCGATTAGAGTTGCCAGATCGTTTAGCATGCTAACGGAAGTGTTCACTGGGTGGTGTTTGCTTAATTGAGTGCAATTGAGATTTCATTAATTTTTTTTAATTTATTGTGAGTAAATTTAAATGTATGCTTATATTTTCATATTTTTAGTGCTAACAGAAATTTTCTTTTTCCTTTTTAAAATTTGTTGATAATAAAAATTGATAAAAGAAATATTTTTTTTTCTTACAGACCAAAAAAAAACGCGCTGCATTGAAGTCAACTTTCAACTTTCGGTGGAGAAAATTCCGAGAGGCAACTGACTCGGCTTTATCTACACCAGCGAGTACAAACGATGCTGCTATGCAATATTTACTTTCTTTCTTACAGAAGAAATCCTTTCCGCTCACAAATTTGTATCTAGTTCTATTAAATGGCACAAAACGAAAGCTCATCTATGAAATTTCTTGACTCTGTTTAGTCATGGGGAAGAGAGATACATTGAGCTCAAATCTATAGCGTGCAATGACCGAAGAATATATTGACTCGAGCCGACCAACACGAAGGAAGTACCTCTTGAGGACTACCCCGAAAACAATGCACTCTACTCTTTCTTTTTTGTTCTTTATAACCAAATCAATATTGACAAGAGATGACAGAAATTCGTTCCACAATACATCGCGCTCTACTGTAATATGAAACAAAGCAAAAGTCAATATTTCAAATGCGTTGTGATTTTTTGTATATATTTTCTTTTATAATTCCGGACCGATCGATGGAAATGGCGATAAGAACATCCAGAAGAATAATTGAGCACAGAACTAATAAAAAGCTGAAGTTGATAAAATTGAAAATCAACAAGACTTTGAAGACTTTCAGAAGTGGAATAATATTTTTTTTTGGTATAACAAATTAACTTAATATTCTTAGGGCCGTTTATTCAACTTCTGCTTAACGCAAACCGGAGGATAAAGGACCGGTTAAGCTATGGACTGCGTTATAGATCATATGTTGAATGTATGGTTTGATGAAATCGATAATGATGTTTAACCATGGTTAGCGTTAATCAGAGGTTGAGTAAACGGCCCTTAGAAGAGGAAAAAAAACATCTGTTTGATTTGATAAATTAAGGGCCGGTTTCACCATCACCGGTTAACGCTAACCGGAGGTCCAAGTGGCGGTTAAAATATCGACTGCATTATCAACCAAAATAATTTAACACATTGTCGATAACGCAGTATCGCAGTTTTAACCGGCACTTGGACCTCCGGTTAGCGTTAACCGGTGATGGTGAAACCGGCCCTAAATCTTGCATTAGCCAAACAATAGGCCAATTCACTGACAGGTTTAGCCTCCGAGCTTTCTGTAGCTTCCCTGTAAAAGTGGCCAGCAAATGTTTCTTGTGCGACCACAGCAACAGCATCCACACGAGCTCATCCAGCCAGTGACATCATATGCAAACGATACGAAATTCTCAAGCTCGCAAACTTGTTCAAGTCACACGCAATGGAACAAACAGATTTGTCAGGTCTTTATTATATACAATATACATATGTGAATTTTCTTTAGCAATTTTTTTGGCGCTGATACAATAACTCCAGCGCCACTCGTGGCGCCAACTCACGGTACTGGCGCAATAACACCTTTAGCGCAATTGTCATGGAATAATCGATAAATAACATTTTTTCGCTTGTTACTGTTTACCATCCCCGTTTTATTTCTTTTGGCGCAATTCTGCTTACATTTACGACGGCACAATTAATTTAAATTTTCATAATCATTTGGAAACATATTCCGTATATTTGTGAAAATATGCTGGAAATTAGTCACTTAGATCACTATCAAGCATTCATAATTGTGGCGGTGTCATACGTATACATATACTATGGTGCTGTTACTGGCGTTGTGGTTGCGCCATTTTACACTAGCGCTATATTGGTGCTGGTGTTAGCGCACGAAATTGAGTCGGTTTTATATTACAAAATTGAGTTGGCGCATTTCCCAAATCGGAGTTAGCGCAATAACGCCAGGGTTGGTGTTAGCGCAATTGCGTCGCGCAGCGCAGTGTTACCCATGCCTACTGGACAGTCCATTGTCCTTTTCTGATAAGTCTATCCTTAGATCCATTATGTATACAAAGTTTTGTTTCCAACAGCTGAAACCCAAAAAAAAAACAGCTGCTACCATTTCAATTGAAATTTTGTTAAGAAAATTAACCGAAAAATAAGAAGGAAATTCATTGTTGCAAAGCTGGTTCGGGACGATCAGCTTCAGTTTTAGGATTCAGCCTCCTATATGTGTTAGACAAAAGCAGAAAAAAAGCTGCAGCTCAAACGCATATACCAACAACAGCTGTCCACAAAAAAAAAGCGCGAAAAATGCCAAACAGCTGACCAGACCACAACGCACAGCTTCCCGCCAAACCAGTGCCAACACCATTACCAAAATGCGTCCAGTTTGCCCAGCAGCTGTTGCGCTTCTTAATTGAAAGTGTCACATAACCCAAGGCGTAACGTAAGCAAGATCAGATCATACAAAGCTTGTAAAACTTTCAAAGCTTGTGAATCTTTCAAAGCTTTTCGGTTTTTTTTTTTTTATTTTTTCATTATTTTCCATTTTTCTTTTGTTTTTTAATTTAATTTTTTTCAGCGCTCCAACCAGTTTTTGCCCCAATATTGACTCATATTTCATTTCATAGCCGCCGCGCGAGAGCGGTCCGGCCACTTTTGGTCATTTCGGACAAGCGCGCCATTTGAGACATTGGCGGACGCCGCATGGACACGTTAGCTGGCGCGCCTTGTCTATTATCCTTTTTCTATGACCATTGTTCTTCCTGCCTCGTTTTTGCTTTGCTTTGTTTGCGAATATTCGCATTGTGTTTGCTACTAGTTTTTTTTTTTTTTCTTTTTTTTTGGGCTTTCTCTTCCTCCACGAGAAGCAAATTTTGGTAACTGACCGGCGCGCCGCTTGATTGTGGCTTTTGTCTATAATTTCTTGCTTTTTGTTTGCTTGGGCTTGCGAAAATGAAATGGAATTGACCGACAAATGGCAGCTAGACAAATCTAATATCCATTGTCCTTACAGCTTTTTGTGTGTGAGTTTGCAGGCGCGAAAGGGCCAAACGAGTTGCTAAGCATCCTATTCAGCGGAACAGGGCGATCTCACAAAAGCATCTTTGATAGACAATGGATAACGGTCAATCATTGACAATGGAAAATGGACAAATAAAGATCGTGTGATCGTGGCAATTTTGTTTTCTTTTTTTTTATCTTACAGATCATTTTGTGACGGACGTGTTTACAGTACGTTGCAGCTTTTGGGCTTGTTTTGAAGATCAACCGGAACGAGGACAACGGCCGACGACTCCGATTCGAGACAATCAGTGGCATTTTGATGTCAGGCCAATAAGGAAATATGTATGGATGTATGTATGTATATTTTTCCAGTTTACAAACCACATACTCCAACAGCAAAAACAGCTTGAGCTGTGATGAGAATACTTTTGGGGAATCAAGACGACAATGGCGGCTGTGCACGCTTCTTTGTTCTATTGTTAATTTAATAAGCTTTATTTTACATTTTAACGGTTTTCAAGGCTGTTATTTTCTTTGGGTTTTCCCGAGGATTTTTACCCTCATATTTATAATATAAGACTAAATGGCAACCAGCTGTTGCTATTGAATATTTTCAAGCTTTTTCCCGCTTTTTGGCGCATTTTTTTATTTGCTGCGCAATTTGAACGTCATTAGAAATAGTACACTGCATATTTGACTTCGGCTAGTTAAGCCAGACAACGTTCTGTGGTTAAGCATGCTTTTCGAAGTTATTTTATTTCAAAGCTTGCTTAACGGTAATTCAGAAAAGCACATTGAGCTTTTGAGGCTTTATTTTGTTCTTTGGGAAGTAGGTACGATTCCATAACACAACTTCGAATTTTTCTTTTTTTTTTTTTAAGTAAAACGGTCAAAATTAACTTAAAAATGGTTAAAGCTTTCTTTGCTATTAGCTCTAAAAATTTCCCTTTTTGGTATTTTTATCCATATGCATTATTTTCAAGTAAAATCATAAAAAAAACCAACTTTAGATTGGTTAGTTCTTCAATTTCTATAGATTTTACAAATTTCCCTTTTTGGGATTTTTGTCATACGCATTATTTTTAAGTAAAATTGTAAAAAATCAACTTTAACCTGCGTATTGTTTTTAAGTAAAACGGTCAAAAATCAACTTTAGATTGGTTAGATTTCAATTGCTATTGATTTTAAAAATTTCCCTATTTGGGATTTTTTATCATAAAATTTCCCTTTTTGGGATTTTTGTCATACGCATTATCTTTAAATAAAACTTTAAGAAAATCAACTTTAGTATGCTTAGATCTTCCATTTTATTTAGTTTAAAAAATTTCCCTCTTTGGAATTTTTTCTCATGCGCACCATTTTCAAGTAAAATGATAAAAAATTAACTTTAGATTGGTTAGTACTTCAATTGCTATTGATTTTAAAAATGTCCCTTTTTTGGATTTTTTGTGATAAAATTTCCCTTTTTGAGATTTTTTGTCATACGCATTATGTTTAAATAAAGCTTCGATTTTATTTAGTTTAAAAAATTTCCCTCTTTGGTATTTTTTGGCAAATGCATTATTTTCAAGTAAAATGATAAAAAATCAACTAGATTGGTTAGTACTTTAATTGCTACTGATTTTAAAAAATTCCCTTTTTGGGTTTTTTTTTTTCGAAAAATATCCCGTTTTGGGATTTTTTGTCATATGCATTATTTTCAAGTAAAATGTTAAAAAATCAACTTTAGCATGCTTAGAGCTTCCATTTTGTTTAGTTTAAAAAAATTCTCTTAAAGGAACTTATAAGTATGTATCTTGTTTTGGCAAAAAATTATAATACATACCATTTCTCATGTTCATGAAGGGTATAAAAATAAGACTGTAGAACTATACTAGCTTTGCCATGAGACTATAAAAAGTGTGTTGAGTTTATTAGCCCTGCGATCATGTGGTTCTACTTAGCTTTTTCATATGTTCAACAAGAAATTTCCATCAACAGCAACAACAACATGAAGTGATGACGTCATCACAATGAAATGCGCTTGTTGGGCCGGCTGGAGCACTCATTGCGCCAATACATAGAACACATTTGCCATATGAATTACATGAATAAACCGGCAATCGTACAAAACAACAGAATAAGAAGAAGAGGCAGCAGAAAAGTCAAAGTAAATCAATGGAGTTATCGTAAAAAAAAAAAACAAAATATGAATGAATGAACTCCAAGTCGTGAATGGAACACGGGATATTTATACGAAATCCAAAGATAAGATACATACATATGTACATATGTACATACATACATAGATACAAATAAAGCAAATTAAAGCACAAAATGTTGTAAGTGAAGCAGAAAAGGGTTTTTTTTGCAGCTAAGCCGACAGATACAAAAAAAGAAAAGAATTAGCGACAAATGATTAGCAAGCAACATAGAGGCATAATGTTTTGCACGAAAAAAGCGTTTTTCGCTTGTTGTTGTTGCTGCTGCTACGAAGTCACACAAAATAAAACGTTAAAAGGAAAATGTGAATAGGGGCCGAATAGTGCGACTAGTGCTTAAGCAGCGACAGAAGCAGAGTTTGCGGCGGAGGTGGCGAATGGAATGAGGTACATACATCCATACATATGGACATATGTATGTGAAGATCGGCAAGTAACGAATGACCTGGGATGGCGATCAACGCAGTCGTTAAGCGACGTCGGCCGCCAACGCTAGCAGATACGTTGACGTCTAACGGCGGCTGATGGTTGATGTGCGTTAAAGAAGGCGGCGCGCCGGCGGCCGTAGCAGAGAACGTAACTGCGACTGAGGCAGAGACCGAAGCAGAGGCTGTTGGCGGAGAAAATAACGAGGCGGCGCCGCGAACAAAAACTTAGAAATGAGCATGAATACATACATACATACATATATATGGATGTGTTGGAATGAACATGAATTGATGAAAAAGAAGGCAATTGGAGGCGCAAGTAAAGTATCGCACAGATAAAAAAAAAGAATAGAAAGAAAGAAAGAAAGCAAAAAGGAGAAAATGGCGAACAAAGAAAAATAACGAATTCGAGAAGTAACACAAACACAAAGAGTGAGCGGAGAAAAGAAACAGCGCCAGCTGAAGCAAAAAGGAATTCACATACATACATACATACAAACATATGTACAATATAAAGAAATGAAGTTGAGAAGTGGAAGAAGACGAAAATTAATAGGAAGAGGAAGAAGCAGAAGCAGAAGCAGAAAAATACGATAAGTGGCCTGTATTATAGGTAGCGTGCACAGTGGGGGCACCTCCATACAAACGCGGTCAAAAATAGTAATAATTGAGCTAGAAACTTGAAACTTTTAGACAAATGGGAGAAAGATTATTCAAGCGAAAGGCGCAGGTGGATTTCAAAAATTAAAATGCAGTTTGATTAAAAATATATTAGCCGCTTTCGATTCACAATTTCTCTGCTCGCTATAAATTTTCCTCTGTCAAATTTATATGAGAATGTTAGCGAGCAGACGGAAATTTTTATCGACCAGTTGGCGAGTATGGCTACTACTCATTATCAGGGATGCCACTAAGAAAATTTTTTTCCTACCAAAAAACTACCAAAATGGCTTCGAGCCTACCAATTTTTTCTTTTTTTTTAATGCGAAATTTAACCATATTTAACAAATTCACCGGACACTTGTTTTTTTACCGCTTAAAATAAAATTTTTTTTTTTTTTTAACTTTAGTATTAAATTTAATACATATCATTTGTACAAATTTCAATTAATTTTAGAATGAGTGATAAAAATGTGAAGGAAAAGAGGAGGAAGCAGCAGTTTCCAGATAAACAAAAACTTGAGTTGGCGTTAAATGATATTTGGACAAGGATGGATTGGGTATTAGTGGCTGCCACCGCTCGTCCAGTGCGGAGGAAATCAGGATTTACATTTTGTGGAATAACATTTGAGGAATAATGAGGGCAAGAAACTGATCCTGAAGGAAACGTAAGAAGATTTATCGAGGGAAATAGCGGACATTGTTTCCACTTGGTACAGCAAACACATTTACTACATATATAGGCCTGATGGTCTGTTGTGATACCACATGGAGCTCTTTATTACACACCATGTAGACGAACAACCTTGTTTGCTTCATATAGCGTAAAATGTCAGATGCCTTTCTGTTTTCAATCTCCTCCAGTTGTGTCTGTGGGGGCAAGTGTACTTGAAGCTCAAAGAAAACGTTTATATTTAGCAGAGTTTTGTGGCAAAACTGATGTTAGTTGAACGAAGGCAAAAACCTACCAAAATTCAAATCGTCCTACCAACCTACCAAAAGGAACAAAACCTACCAGTTTTGGTACGAAAAGCCCAAAACTGGCATCCCTGCTCATTATGGGTTCGAACATTTTGTTCTGTCAATCACTTTTAAAAAAAATTGATTTGCTAATACCTTAATTTCGATTTTATTTTTGGCCGCTATCACCCAGTGTGCGCCGACTGCACTGGCAACAATTTCGAGTGCAAAGCAAATACAAATCCAAAATACATGCCTTGTATGTACATATGTATGTATGTATGTACCGCAGATATCTATCAACTAAAATAAAAATTATGAATGAGAATGAATGAATGAAATATTATATACTGTATGTACATACATACATATGTATGTATACATATCAATGTAATTTCGAATGTTGAAATGTGTTGAATGCACATTTGGTGCATTTTTAGTGTGGCATGAATGGAGTAAGGCATGTGGGCACTGCCGGCAACGGGGCGTTAGTTAAGCGTGACAAAAACAGAAAAAATAATATTATGGGAGAGAAGAAAAAGGCGAAAATTTATGTTGGAATTCAAGTACATATCTACATATGTACATACATACATACTTACATATGTACCTACGTATATAGTAGAATTTTTCTACTAAAATATTTTTATTTTAATAAGTTTAATTTATTTTTTTCTTATATTTTTTTTTGTTTTATTTGGTCTTCAATGCGGAAAAATAAATAACCGGAAGATGAGAGAGAATAATAAGAAACGAAAAATGTTTGCAATTTAGAGTGTTTTAGCAAAATCCACCATGTGGTTTCTAAAACAGAAAATGTTTCTAACAAAACAGGAAACAGCTTTGAAGCGTTCATTTACATACATATGTACATAATACATATCTCCATACATATATATATATATCTATAGATATGTATGTATGTATGTATTGGAGTACCCACATTTGCAAACATGCGAATATCACCGCTCCCATACATATCTACATAAATACATAGTATGTGGATAAAAAATTAGAGTGTGCACTGTAGTGGGTGGAAAATCTCAGGCAACCGGAACATAAAGGTTAAAAGTGGGCTCAAAATATATGTACATGCATTTGTACACACATATGTATGTATGTATGTACATATGTACTTAGGTTAGGTTAGATTGGATTGGCTGCCGCAATAGCCATAATCTGGTGTTGAACCGTCTCGCGCCTCCCTTCCTCATACTCAACCTCTTTACAACTTCTACAGCATTTATATTAGGGCGTTCCTACAGGGATAGGGATAGGGATAAATATAGGGATAGATACTTATGTAGGTATGCATCTAAAAAAATTACATATTTTATTAACAATGAGTTTATGTATTTTCGGCTGTGGCGTGCTGGGGATTAAAACGTTGACTGCCAAGGCCATTTTCAGAAAACTGGCCGAAAATGACATTTTTAATTTTTCACATTATATTAGTTTAAAAAAGGACCTACGAGTTATCTCCCATATCTCCCATTTTTCCACAAATTTTTTTTTTTAATAAAAAAAAAGCTCACGGAAGCCAAACCCAATTTTTTTTTTTCTTTTTTCCAGAAGCCATTTATCGATACTAACACTATTATAATACGGTTTTACTCGTAGCTAGACAAAAAGTGGTAGTTTTAGGTAGTACGAGATAACTCGTAGTTGGCTTCCTGGAAGGGAAATCATACTGCGAGTTATCTCGTAGATGGCAGTCAACGTGTTAATTATATAAAATATATATTTTATTTGATTTTATTTTACGTATTTTAATTTTCTTTATTTTATTTTATTTTATTTTATTTTTTATTTTAATTTATTTTATTTTATTTCATTTTATTTTATTTTATTTTATTTTATTTTATTTTATTTTGTTTAAATTAATTATCTAAATTAAATTTAATTTTAATTTACTTTATTTTATTTTTTTATTTTCTTATATTTTTTTTCTTTAATTTTTATTTTGTTTTTAATTTTTTTATTTTATTGCATTTTATTTTTGTTTTATTTCTTTTTTTGAATTTAATTTAATTTTATTTTTTTTTATTTTTTTATTTTTTTTTATTTTTTATGGAAGTAATGTGCATTTGCAACACCCTCCTTTTTCGCCAAATAAAATTAATTTAAAAAATCTTGTGCACACAATAATTCAACAATTATTTTATTTTATTTTGTTTTATTTGCATATTATTTTACATATTTTAATTTTCTTTATTTAATTTTATTTTATTTTATTTTATTTTACTTTATTTCATTTTATTTTATTCTATTTAATTTAATTTTATTTTATTTTAACTTAATTTTATTTTATTTTATTTTATTTTATTTTATTTTATTTCATTTTATTTTATATTATTTCATTTTTGTAAATTATTTTATTTTGATTTACTTTTTTTTATTATCTTATTTATTTTTTTGTTTAGTTTTTATTTTATTTTATTAATTTTCTAATTTTATTATATTTTATTTTACTTTATTTCTATTTATTTTAATTCATTTTATTTTATTTTATTTTATTTTATTTTATTTTATTTTATTAGATTTTATTTTATTTTATTTTACTTTATTTTATTTTATTTTATTTTATTTTATTTTATTTTAATTTATTTTGTTTTATTTTTTTTCTTTATTTTATTTTATTTTATTTTAATTCATTTTTTAATTTATTTTATTTTGATGTATTTTATTTATTTTTTTTCTTATTTATTTTTTTGTTTAGTTTTTATTTTATTTTATTAACTTTCTTATTTTATTATATTTTATTTTACTTTATTTCTATTTATTTTAATTCATTTTATTTTATTTTATTTTATTTAATTTTACTTTATTTTATTTTATTTTAATTTATTTTATTTTACTATATTTTATTTTATTTTATTTACTTTTTATTTTATTTCTTATTTTATTTTATTTTATTTTATTTTATTTTATTTTATTTTATTTTATTTTTTTTAATTTATTTTATTTTATTTTATTTAATATTATTTAAATTTATTTTTTTCTTCTTTTTCTCTATATTATCTTCAAACTCTAAAACCACTTTAACTATAGAAAAACAACAAAATGTTTTTATGATTAAAAAAGCGAGAATTAATAAAAACCCAAAACGGATACGGTCTAATGTTGAAGTAAAAAAAAGGAAATGTGTGTACCCTGCAAAAAACTGTGCGACGAGTCTCTAAAAAGATTTGTCCGGGAGCGCTCTCTTTCGGGTACAATTAGTCTACAATTGTTCCCAATTGTACCCGAACGGGTACATATGTATACTAATTGTAGACGAATTGTACCCGAAAGGGTATCAAACGGGTACAATTAGTCGCACAAATGGATGTGTCGCATTTGCTACCCGTTCGGGTACAAAACGGGTACAATTGTGCGCTTTTGCTACCCGTTCGGATACAAACTGGGTACAATTAGTCTCTTCATAGGACATGCTCAAACAAAAGAGAACACTTCAACCCATATAAAGTGATACAAATGGGTAGTAATCGCATGCTCCCTTGCGAGTTGTCCCGGATGTATCCCGGATTGATCGCATTTTTTGCAGGGTATGTATTCGCAAAAATCAAATAAAAAAATCGCCATGTGCTCTTACATACATATGTACCTACATATATAAAAATAGGTAAAAAAACTTTTTAAGTTAAACGGTTTTATGTTATACATACATTGCAATGTTTAAGATAAATGTACTAAAAACCAAAAAATAATAAAATAGATACAGTCGTGGGAATTATAAACATTTGCATAGACTAGACTAAAATAAAACCGTGGGGCACGTCAATTGTCTACAATCGTTGATTAAAATGTTTGTTTTGTAATGTTACACTATAATTAGGCAGTTGTTCAACCGACAACGATGGACGTGTGATAAGTAGGGCTAGAATGTGGAAAAAAGCTAGCAAGCTCGATTATAAGCGAGTTTTAGGGTTTCATAGTGGTGAGCGAGTAGTACTTTTATCATATGTTTTGTCGATTAAAGACAAACTACGAGCAGTGAAACGATTCCTCGTGTGAATGTCCAACGATAAACTAGTTGAAACATCTCTTTTATTAACATGGAGTGTATAACTATTGGAATTTCCATGAGCAAGAAAATAGTAAGTATTTTCCTCACCGTCTGCGGGCCAACTGCCTAACGACGAATTAAACGATTCTTCTATCGCACATTAAGTCGATAATTTGTAGACAATTGACGTGCCCCTCGGTTTTATTTTAGTCTAGTCTATGCAAATGTTTATAATTCCCACGACTGTATCTATTTTATTATTTTTTGGTTTTTAGTACATTTATCTTAAACATTGCAATGTATGTATAACATAAAACCGTTTAACTTAAAAAGTTTTTTTACCTATTTTTATTTTCTAGTTTTTAGTTTTTATTTCGCATTCTGTTTAATTCATTTAGTGCTTCATTATTGCAAGGTTTCTTGCCCGTTAGTTTATTGCAGTCCAACGCCTCTATAGCGACCCACGCGCCACCTATCGGAAGTTTTTTTTAGGAAAATATTTCCTTTCAAGGTAGTAATACATGTTCCGAATTTCAGCCAAATCGGACCATAAATGCGATTTTTGTAAATATAGCGACCCACGCGCCACCTAGCGGAATTTTTTTTTTAAGAAAATATTTATTTTCAAGGTAGTAATACATGTTCCGAATTTCAGCCAAATCGGACCATAAATGCGATTTTTGTAAATATAGCGACCCACGCGCCACCTAGCGGAATTTTTTTTTAAGAAAATATTTCTTTTCAAGGTAGTAATACATGTTCCGAATTTCAGCCAAATCGGACCATAAATGCGATTTTTGTAAATATAGCGACCCACGCGCCACCTAGCGGAATTTTTTTTTTAAGAAAATATTTCTTTTCAAGGTAGTAATACATGTTCCGAATTTCAGCCAAATCGGACCATAAATGCGATTTTTGTAAATATAGCGACCCACGCGCCACCTATCGGAATTTTTTTTTCATAATATTGCATTGTCATCGGGGTTATACATGCGTGCAAAATTTCAGATTAATCGGTTGACAGGAAGAGGGTGAAATTTGAATTACTAAATTTGACCCAAGAATAAAGAATAAATAATAAAACAAACGGGGTGAGCTAAATAAAACCGTTTAAAAACAATATCTGTTATAAGCGCTTATGTATATTCTTACCAAAAATCTTGAGCTGTTAAAACACGCCAGCCAAGCAAATTTTTATACGAAAAAAATATATATACATAAACATTGTACCTATATACATACATACATATGTTCATGCTTTTTCTATTATCTACCACTTTGTTCGCAAAATATTACATGCATACATACTGTATGTAGATATGTACATATGTATGGCTGTCTGTACTTTTAAATACATTTGCTCACAGTTTTTTTTAGTAAATTTTTGCTAATTTCTGCTACATATTTGTTTTACGTGTTTTGTTGTTGTTGCTGCTTTTGCGTTTTTATTTATTTATTTTTTTGTTTTTTGTTTTTATTTATTTTTTTTTATTTTGCGTTTTTATTTTTGTCTACCCCAAATTTTTTTGCTGCTGTTACTAAGCGTGTGCTGTCGTTTCGCCGCTCTACGCTTTGTTGGCAAAAAATGGTTTGCTTTGCTGACGCGATCATCGCCGGTGAGTTGTATGTATGGATGCATGGATGTATGTATGCAGATATGTTCATAGCATACACATTTTAATAATTTTGCTGTTGTTGCTAAATGATTTTTATATGCATTTTTATTACACATGTATATATATACATATGTATCTACCTATGTAGGTATATACCAGTTACCTACAAATAGCACATACATACATATATATACATATGTACATATGTATATAATACATAGTATACATATGTATTTCTGTCTCTGCATGTCTATGCATATCTATGCATGTGCCTTTATACTTACCCAAATCCAATAAATCCCCATACAATGTATTTTGTATTCTAATTTTTTCTAAATTTTTCTGTTTCTGTTTCTGCTTTTTCTTTGTCTCCCTCTTTGCTTTGCTTTGCATTTTGTTTGGTTTTTTTCGCCAATTCCATTTTTTGCTTTTGCATTTTGCGAAAAAAAGCTTACTCAGCAAATTATTAGGAGCGTGTGCGAAAGCGCAAAAAAAGAGCGCGCCTCACTGAGTCTTTTTGTTGCTCTGCTGCTTGTTCTCTCTTAAGAATAAAATGTCGTTTTTCTTTAAAAAAAATTCATTAAAAAGCAATTTTTATGCCTAAAAAATGTAGGCCGATGCATTTTTTCTGAAATAAGAAAAATTTTTTCTTGCTTTGATCGAAATGTAGCGCTATTTCCTCTTGCCAAAGAATTTGGTTGCTCTTAATTTTTTTCATCTCTCTTTCGCGCTCTCTCTCTTTTTTTCGCTGTCTTCCCATCTTCGCTTAAAAAAGTTTAAAATTCATTGCTTACATTTTTCTAAGCGAAATTGTTCATAATTCTCTTCTCTGTATTAATTAGGCAGTAGCGCTTTTTCTCTTCTCTAATTTCTCCTACCTATTTCTTCTTAATTTCTTCTTCTCTTTTTTCCTTCTCGTTCACTATTTGTTCTTCTTAATTTGTTCTTCTTTTTTATTCTCTTCTCTATTTGCTTTTCTCTATCTGTTCTTCTCTTTTTCTCTTCTAATTTTTTTTTCTATTTTTCCTTTCCTCTTTTTCCTCTCCTCTAGATTATCATCTCTTTTCATTCCCTTTACTTTAATTTGCTTTTGCTTTACTTTAAATTAAAAACACACAAATTCTCACCAATTCATACGGCTCCGCCTCAATCTCTGCTACGTTCAAAATCTCACTGTCAGCTCACCATATGCCGCCTACTCGTGCTCTCCTTCTACTTGTTGCTCAGCTTTCAGTTTAAAAATTCAGCTGCCTGTCACTCTTTTTGTGGCCCAATCAACAACGGCAGCAGCAGTTCCTACTCACTCATTCAGCTTGTTCTCCTCATTCAGCAATTTCCTCCTACTCAGCAATGTATTTCTCCCTACTCAGCAAATTTCCTCTTTTCAGCTACTTTCCCCTTTTTTTGGTGCTTTTCCCCCTTTCTTGGTGCTTTTTCCCCTTTCTTGGTGCTTTTTCCCCTTTCTTGGTGCTTTTCCCCCTTCGAAAATTTGTTGCTTTCTATCTCATTTCCCCTCCACAAAAAAATACCACAAGTTCTCCATTCATTTACTTTAGCTCTTCATACATTCCACTCTAACACTCTTATACACCTTCCACTCGCACTCCCACTCATATGCTATCGCACTCTCAGTATAGGTTTCACTCTTTCACACTCTCTGTCTGTTAGCTTCTCACTCGTCATTTACCCTCGCTTGTCGCGTGTTTAGCTTGGTTTCAAACCACATTTTTTTGTCTGCCAACAAATTTGCTATCTTTTTCCAACAGCGCCAAGGGGCGTTGAATGTCCCGTTTTGTCATCTGGTGCTTTCGCACTCTCTCCCTCTCTCTCTCTCTTATACTTTGTGATTTGTATTGCTGCGCTCTGTATGAAAAATATTCAAGTCATTGTTGTACTTTAGTGTGTGAGCGGGAGCTTTTTACATATTTGTATTGTATTAGTGAGTATGGGAGCACTCTGCTCTTCTTTACTTTAATACCCCAAAAAAACAAAAACGAAAACAAAAAAAAAACACTTGATCATTTCCTTTGCTCTTCTTCTACATGCAAAGGCGTTTTTACTATGTAGTGAGTAAGTGTGCTGTCCCGCTCTGCTCTTGTTTACTCTCATACCAAAAAAACAAAAAATTGCTTGATCATTTTCTCTTCACTCTTTTTTTTTTAACTGCAGTCATTGCTGCTGCGTCACATTCTCTAAACTTTTAAAGCTAATTCTCTCTTGTCTCTCGGTCTTAGTATAAGTGCTTTTTCTGCTAGTTTTTTCTTAAATTATTATATTTATAAACTTTGCCGCACTTTGCAAGTTATTAGGAAATCTATCTCTCTCTTTCTATCGCTTTCTCATACATTTTCTATTTCCCCTTTTCCCAGTTTTGTTGCTTGCTTAGAATTGGTTGAAAGCTTTCAACTGCTGGAAATAATTAATTATTTACTTTTACTAAAATACCTCCCACATTCACGTTCCACACAATTTACATTCCACAATTTACGTTCCACATTTTTTTATTCATTTCTATTGCTTCTATTGATATGCTAGACGTGTTTTATGCTTTTTTTATTGTCTCAAGCGTTGCAACATGCATTCCGCAAGCTTAAAAATACATTCCATAACTATTTTGTAGTGCGCTATTTAGCTTAGCAGCCTAAATTAGACAACTACTTAGGCATTCGCATCCTGTGATCTTTTAGGTTCATTTTACGAAGATTTTTTTTCTAAGTGGACCCCTAGTAAAATTTAATGGCTAATCTTTTCTTCAATTATTTTGCCACCTTCTTTAGAAAGTCATTGAAAAATAGTATTCTTAAGGTCGCTAGAGGGTTAAAATATTCTAGAAAATTATTCGCCATACCTCGGAGAATGAACATAAAAGATCACATGAAGTGAAAAACGTATATACATACATATGTCAGTGTAGGTATTTTCTTCACAGCCAAAAAGTCCCTACATTAGCTGATTTACATGCCATTCACGTTCGCATGCAAATTTCATCGAAATAATCCTCGTAGCTGCGTACATTGCTCTCGGACTGGAGCCTTTGGCTGTCAACATACATACATACATATGTAGGTACATAAATTTTTTGCAAGTTTTTGTTAGTTTTGCAAATTTGTTTTATTTTTATTATTATTATTATTATTTTTATTTGCAAATGCAAAAGCTTTCATTCTCTCTTTCTCCCTCTCTGTCTGTCTCTCTTGCAAATACAAACACCCACCGCTTTACGCCCGATCGCATGCTTGCTGTGCTACTCTACTCTACACACCGCCATTTTGCAGCTTTTTTTGTGTTCCAAATGGTTGCCTGGGGAGTTTAGCAAATGGCATTAGAAAAAAAAACAAATAAACAAAAAATAAGTCTAATCAAGAGCTTAATATTAAGCTTTATATAAAGCACACACAAATGTATTCATACATATATACTACACTCACAACAACAAACATATGTACATACCTACACACAGTTATAGCCAAACAAAAACACTCTTCAATTGCAAAAAGCTCTAAAACAAAATGGTGTGCTTGCAGCTTTTGCATGTAAATATTTGCCAAGTATATACATATACATATGTACATTAAGCCGTATCACGAAAATAAAGTTTGCGTGTGTCAGTTTTATTTGAACACTTACGTCGAAAAAATATTTGTGGTGTAAAAAATTTTTTTTTAGGCCCGCGTTAAAAACAGCTAAATCGCGTTTTTTGTAATAACTTCCTTATTTGATTTCGGATCTCTATGATCTTAATGTCGCAGAAAAGGTCTCGCTCTGCACTATATTTGGCCCATATAAAGTTTCGACCTCAAAGGTTGTTCTGAGTTTTACCTTTAAAAATTTTGGAGTTACTATCCCTAGATTTTTTTATTTTTATCACTAATACAAAGCTCTCAAAAAACCATGAGGACTCCCCCAAAAAAATTCTAGCCTTTATTCACAAACAAAAAAATTATACCGCTTTAAAATCAGAGAACCTGTTTTTTGAAAAATTATTCCAAGTTCTTATTTATATGAGGCAGTAAAGCCATATAGTATGAGTTTTTGATTAAAAAGTATTCTAAGACCTCGCTTGACTTGATTATGTACCGCGATAGAACAGCTACCAATACTGGACACATGATATGCAAAAAATTGTTGATGATTGGACTATTCGTGCTGATCAACGTTATTCATATTGAATGATAATGGCTGTAGTGAAGATTTGGCAAGTATTCAAGTGGGACCTCTAAGCACAGCGCGATGGCTTACAACGGCTTCACGATTTCTGCATCCGTGCGTATCGTAAAATCATCCAAGTTATTTAAAAAAAAAACTGCTAGAGTTCGTTGTAAAATTATACGCGCCTAAAGAGACAATGGAAGTCTAAATGTATTATCAATACTTGCGCTGGATGCGTCGTCTGCCCCTAGAAATGCAGTTAATTATTCAGCCTACAATTGAAAATAATGCATATTACTTTAATCCCGAAAACATCTTCTTATCTATGATAACCGAGACCGAAAATGACGATGTCCTCCAAATTTTTAGATATTTATGAAAGAAGAGTTCTTCGTCGCTTATATTACTTTGCTCACACTCAAAAAAAAATTACTCAGATTATGGAAAAATGGGAATGATTCGCCGCTAAAGAGATATTTTCATTGTTTTGAATGCAATTTTCTTTAAAACATTCAGGTTTCGAACGTATAAAACAACTTAAAATTTATGTGCAGGGTATTCTCTTTCCTCTCATATGCATTTTATATACATATATGTACGTATAGTTTTTTCCCCTTTTCTTTATTTTTATTACCTCAACAATAGTTACTCATACGCCCCCCATCGGATCGCTTTGTATGTGAAAACTGAAAATGTTTTCTTAAATATCTCGAAAATGGGAGCTAATCCGGATTTTCTAAAAACGCCATCGTAATCTGGAGCCAAAAATTAAGCTGACGTGTTTCGCCGTTTCTCTGTGGTAATTTTTTATAAAAAAAAACAAGTGTTTCATTTTACAACGTTATAACTTTTTTGTTTGTGAATAAAGGCTAGAATTTTTTTGAGGGATTCTTCATGGTTTTTTGAGAGCTTTGTATTAGTGATAAAAATAAAAAAATCTAGGGATAGTAACTCCAAAATTTTTAAAGGTAAAACTCAGGACAACCTTTGAGGACGTAGCTTTATATGGGCCAAATATAGTGCTGAGCGAGACCTTTTCTGCGATATTAAGATCGTAGAGATCCGACATCAAATAAGGAAGTTATTACAAAAAACGCGATTTAGCTGTTTTTAACGCGGGCCTAAAAAAAAAATTTTACACCAAAAATATTTTTTCGACATAAGTGTTCAAATAAAACTGACACACACTAAACTTTTTTTTTTTGTCCATATAACGTGATACGGCTTAATGTACATATCAACAAAAGTAGCGCCCCTGCAGGGAACTCAATAACTAGTGAGCAAAATTTCTAGTTCCGAACTAGCGAAAAGGTGTCAAAAGGGAACTAGATCAATTGTAGTTAGACCCTGACCAGTTCAGGAGGAGTGAATTGAGTAACCATTATAAGACACACTTTGATTTGTATGCAATTTCGAAGTGACAAAAATTCTATGACAATTTTCGTTCGTTCAATTTCCGTCGGCTTTGTATATTTCTGCAATTCTCAGATGTTTAGTGAAGCGTTTTATATAAAGAGTTTTCTATTTGCATATTAACTTGTATGAAATGAAATGTTCCCCTAATTATGCTTTTCCGATCCCTCAGGATTATTTTTAATTTTTTTATTTTATTACTTTTTAGATATTATTGTAAATTTTTATTAAATAAATAAATGAAAAAAAATTATTAGTTAAAAAAAAATTATCATCCACCTTGACACAGACAGGATTCGAACCCGCGCCCCTCAGATTGAAAGGCACATGCGTTAGCCAGTCGGCCATCGCGCCACTTGCATGAAGTGTGTCAAAGGCTACACTTAAGCGGCAGATGTAAAACTGTAGAATTTGTAGATACTTGTAGCTAGTTCAGAACTATCGAAAATGTGCCAATAAACGAACTAGTGTAAACTCTAGAATTTAGTACTAGTTCGGAACTATCGAAAATGTAGTGCAGACGGTGACAATTGACACCGCCTAGGACATCGCCGTGTTTAATTCGCCAGTTGATAACATACAAAAGAGATTTAGCTCGCACTAGTAGTGTCGAAAAATGCACTAGAAGCGACCTAGTTCGGAACTAGAGATTTTCCCTACAGGGGCGTAGGTGTGCTTGTTTGTGCATAAAATTTCATGTGTGTATGTATTTGCACAAAAAAAATCAATTTGCTACAAAAGCGCTTATCTAGCCGAAAGCTCTTACCGATCTCACTCTTTCTCTCTTTACCTCTCCCAAAACAGAAGTAAACTCTCTCTCTTTCACACATATTCCCAAACTTTCGCACACATCTATCTCTTTCACACACACACTCTCTAACTTTTAGACACACTCTCTCTATCACACACACTCTCCTTTTCACACACACTCTCCTTTTCACACACACTCTCTATTACACCCACACACATTCTCTCCTTCACACACATTCTCTCTTTCACACACACTCTCTATTACACCCACACACATTCTCTCCTTCACACACATTCTCTCCTACACACACACTCTCTATCACAACCACACACACCCTCTATTTTACACACACTCTCTCCTACACACACACTCTCTATCACAACCACACACATTCTCTCTTTCACACACACTCTTTTACACCCCCACACACTCTCTCCTTCAAACACATATTCTCCTTCAAACACTCGCTCTCTTTCACACACACACACACACTATCTTTGTCTCTATCTTTCTCTCGTTCTCTCACTTTAATTCTCTACCCACAATCACCTACACCTTTGTGTGCTTGTATTGCTTGCAGTGAAAAAGCTTTCCTTTATTATCTTAAAAAAATACCTATTGTTGTTGTTATTGTTGCTTTGCAATAACGCTTTATTGGTGCATGCACTCGCTCCGAAGCTTTCACGCTCACTTTCAGCTGTCACTCACTCACAGTCTCGCCTTCCATGCATAACTCACGCACACTTATTTATTGTTGTACGTATACGCCATGTCGGCCGCCCACCAGCGCATTTTTAAAGTTCTCTGTTTGACGTTTTGTTTTTGTTTGTGCACGTTTGTACGTGCATATGTTTTTCGGTGCAATGCGTGTTTGGTTTTTTGCCTCAAACGATCGATCTCACGCTCTCACGTGCTCTGCGCCACTCTCGCTCATTTCACGTTCATTCATAAATATTTTTTTTTTTCATTCAATATTTTTTCTCATTCAAAATTTTTTTCTCATTACATTTTTTTTCTAATTGAAATTTTTTGCTCATTGAAATTTTTTGCTCATTGAAATTTTTTTCTCATTCAAACTTTTTTTCTATTCAAAACTCTTTTCTCATTCAAAATTTTTTCTCATTGAAATTTTTTTTCTCATTGAAATTTCTTCTCATTCACTTTTTTTTATTCAAAATTTTTTCACTCCAAATTTTTTTCTTCTCATTTCTTTACTCATTTTCTATTACTCACTCATTTTTAATTTAAAATTTCAATGTGTGCGTTTGATGTCTTGCTCTTGTTGTTGTTGTTGTTGTTTTTAATTCAAATGCCGGCTTTTTATACTCAGCTGTACTAGTACACAGAGTATTATAGTTTTAATCACATAACGGTGGATTTTAACAGAATGAAATAATCGAGATAGATATTGACTTATGTATATCAAAATGATCAGGATGAAAAGAGAAATCGATTGAGCCATGTCCGTCCGTCCGTCCGTCTGTCCGTCCGTCTGTAAACACTCTAACTCGCGCAAAAATTGAGATATTTTGATTAAATTTGAAATGCAAGTTGGTATCGAGACTGGGACGGTTGGTATTGAAAATGGGCGAAATCGGACCATGACCACGCCCACTTTTCCTATATAGAAAAAATCGGAGATTTGGTATCTCAGTCACTAATATAGCTGGAGCGATGAAATTTTACCCAAGTGTTGAGCTCAGGCCCCTAGGAAGAAATTTGATAAAATTTTGGAAAATGGGCCGTGCCACGCCCACTTATTAAAGGTCAAACATTGAAAGTTTTATATGTCATAACTCAGAAACCGTTGAAGATATATCGATAAAATTTGGTACGCGTGATTTAATTACTTAGGCAAACGTTTGGACGGAAAATAGTTAAAATCGGTTGACGGCCACGCCCACTTTTATATATGTGTATTATAAAGTGGCCTAATAAAAACATTGTAAGCGATATCTCTGTCAAATATAAAGATATGTATATCATTAAAATTTTATGGCAGAAGTCCAACTGCGGGCATAAAACGAAAAACACAAAAGTTTTGGAAAATGGGCGTGGCACCGCCTCTTTTTAGAAGCAGGAATATACGAGATTTCTGAGCCTATAACTCGACAAATAATTGAGATATTATGACGAAACTTGGTGTGTACACTTTTATTACTTGTGGTAATACATGTTCAAAATTTTAGCGAAATCGGTTGACGACCACGCCCACTTTTATATATGTGTATTATAAAGTGGCCTAATAAAAAGATTTTAAGCGATATCTTTGTCAAATATAAATATAATTCATTGAAATTTTGTGGCATGAGTTCTACAATATACCGGAAACAAAAAATATAAAAATTTTGGAAAATGGGCGAGGCACCGCCTCTTTTTAGAAGTAGGAATATACGATATTTCGGAGCCCATAACTCGACAAATAATTGAGATATTATGACGAAACTTGGTTTATACACTTTAATAACTTGTGTTAATAGACACGCAGAAATTTATTGAAATCGGTTTATGACCACGCCTACTTTTTAACAAAGATATTTCTGGAACACCCTTTGGGAATTTGTAACGTGACATCTTTGTAACTAGAAGTCATAAAGGAATGAAATTTTGCACAAAGAATAATATTCATATGCTTAGTTGGATGACTGATGAAAATGTTGAAAATGGGCGTGGCCACGCCCACTTTATGCGGCACTCGCTTTATATTAAGTACGCCGTGTTTCCGTCAAAGGCAAACAAACAATGAAAGCATACAGCTGAGTATCTAATGCAGCGTTGCCGTTTTAAATTCTTGAGATTACCCAAAAAAATATTCAAATTACCCATAATTGCCCAAAATTCCCCATACAAATTTTCAAATTACACTACCCGACAAAATTTCAAAAATTTTGATATGCTCGACATTTTATACATCTTGTATTTAACTTATTTTTTGCATGAAATCAAATCTTTTGTCCGCCATAATTCCGTCACATTAACGTCGATTTTATGTGGAGTTGGAAAGGGTATTTCATCCTCTCAAAATGAAATGAAATGAAATGAAATAACATAAAACTCAAGATGGTAATGGCGCAGATATTGACAGATTAGTAATCCTCCTTTTCTTCTTAGCGCGAAAACTGAAATTTAAAATATCTCGAAAACTGTTCTACTTTTGAACCATTCAGCAGGAATAGATAGGAATCAAATGTCGAGGATATTTTTTTTGTCGGGTAGTGTTATCAAGAGATTTCCAATAAACAAGTATTTTCAAATTTATTTTACTTTATAACGGTTTGTATTTTTAAATTCATGTGCATATATGTATGTACATATATGTGTGGTTAAAAAAAGTTATAAAGAAACATAAAACAAGTAAGGGAGAAATGAAACATTAAATAGTCCGATTTTCTTTAATTTATAGGTACCTCCAATTCTATGGGTTGTTTATGCAAATATTTATAAAAAAAATATTGTAATGATCTTAGCAATTTAAGTGGAGAAGTTTTACCCCAAAATATATGGTTGGTTGTAGGGGAGCTATGTATATGTTATAATGGTCCAATTTGCCGATTCCGACAAATGATCAGCGTATCTTAACAACTGAACAACTAGCTTATGATTCTGATAATATCGGTATATATTTTGGTGGGTCTACTTTTTCTCCTTCTGGAACTTTCGACAAACCTGTTTTGGCTCGATATTATAATACCATTTCATGTTCATGAAAGGTATAAAATTGCTAATTTTTTTCCTAGCTAACTTGTTACTTTAATGGGCTTATGAAATTTGCTTGTACATGTTCGACCAGCCGGTAATTCAAGATTAAATAAATGCTGCAAAAACTCAAGCACACTTTCACACAATGCGAATGTAATAGAAACTCATGAAAATAATTATTTTTTTATAGGTATTATTATTCATATAAAACTATTAAAAGGCGAATTCCCCAAAATTCCCCAAATCATAGCACTCCCCAAAAATTACCCAAATATTAAAAAATTCCCCAAATTTGGGGAATTACCCACAAAACGGCAACGCTGATCTAATGTTCGATTCCACTCGAACTTAGGCTTCCTTACTTGTTTGTTTTTGCCTTTGGTTTTTTTTCCCACTTGGTAACCGACTGGCCGATTGTGGCGCTCGTTAGTTGGCTTCGTTGTCGTCGTTTTCGTCGTCGACTCTTGTCTTTTTCGCACCAACAACAATCGCATAGCGCGGTTATAATAGAGAATTTGTTTTTGTGTTTGCAAAAGCAAAACTACGCCAAATGCCGCCATTATGTTTGTTGGAGGTGTCACACACGCAACACATACATACATATACGCATGTTTGGTTGAGTCGATTTGTCGCCAATAGTAAAATTCATTAAAAATTAATACATAACGATTATTTTTTGGGATTTCTTAATTTTAATGTTTATTTTAATTGCCTACATTAAGCTTACAATTAATAATCAATTAAATTGAAAAAATATAAAAAGTTTATCATAGAAATAATCGTAAAATATAAGAATTATTTTTCTGTATGATTATTTTTATTGAAAAAAAAATTTAAATTAATTAATTGATTAATTGATTAATTAATTAATCATGTAATTAAAAACAAAATCAGAAATAAATAATTAAAAATCAAATAATTTTATTGATAATGCAATTAAGAAGAATAAAAAAATAATTAATAATAATAATTTAATGATTAAAAATATCTTACTTTACCCGCTAGAGTGTGGCATATTTAATTAATTCTTTCTTTGAGGAATTAATTATCTCAAGAAACAGTAAGGTTCAATACCGCTTAGTGAAATCGCTCGAGAACCCTAGGCCTTACTCGAGCCCTTTTTCGCAAATCTCTAACGTTAGAGCACAGCTGGTAGAAGAAACTGTGTGGGGATTCATAGCGTTGTTCTCAACTAAAAAGGGGCATAATTTTCTAATCGTGGAAATTATAATTCTTCCATCGTAATCTAACATGTTTCCAATGAGAATTTCATAGACATTGAGTTCTTTAGTTTTTTAATCCGCATGTTTTCCAATTTAATTCTATTTTAGTATTCTATACTCACTATCGTTTAGCGAAATAGTTAGCAAAATTTCCCACACTAGTTAACTAATGTTGTCTGCGCAAAATTTCTAACGCAAGACTGTGTCTGCTGGGATCTTACTGATTGATTGAGTGACTGCTCTTCCATCAGCCTGAAGTGGCATATGAAAATACTATGAAAATACATACATATGTAGCATTTTCAGAACAAATGAAACATTTTTCAAGTCAACTGAAACCTTTTTCAAGTCGACTGAAACCTTTTTCAATTGAAATTAAACTTTTTTTGATTTAATTTCCACTGAAAAAGGTTTCAACTCAATTGAGAAAGGTTTCACTTGACTTGAAAAAGGTTTCATTTTACCTGAAAATTCTATATGTAGATATATTTACATATGTACCTACATAAGTTCAGAACTTGCCATAAAGAGCGATGCGCGCGCGCTCCTTTGCAACGTTAAATGTTGAATCCTGTGAAATTGAAGCTTCGTATATCACACACATTTTGGCGAAAAATTCAATTTAAACATCAATTCATGATAATCTATTATTAAAGGATTAAGTGCATCACACACTTTAATTCAAAAGCAAAAAATTTGCGTTTTGTCAGGCATGAGAAAACTTGTAGAACAGGAATGCAAACATAAAGCGCAATTAGCAGAGGAAAGCCGTTGAAATTAGGAGTACAGATTTATTTACTTATCATAATGGCAATCAAATGCTAAAAAAGGCACCAACAAAAGAAAATACTTATTTGAAAAAATGCATTTAAGCTGAAACAAAAAAAAAAAAACTGCAGCTGTAGGAGCATTGAATTGCCCAAAAAACATAGAGATTCATGTGTGAAAGAATGAAGCACGTTTGCTAGGCGTGCGATTGAGAAAACAAAAAGAAAGCAAATAAAGTGATAAGCCAAAAGAAAAGAGAAAATAGAAAAACCATGTAGTACTAAAAACTTCTACTAAACCTTAAGCTGCAAAATGTTTACTTAAAGTTTTGTACTAAAATTCTAAACTTCTACTTTGTACTTTGCGTAATAAAATTTGGTACTAAAATAACTTTGTACTAAATTTTTGTACTAAATTTTGTGTTCTAAAAATTAGCAGGTACCAATTTTGGTTGTCTAGAAATTAGGCATGTATGTACTAAAATTTTGGGTTTACGAAACAAAAGTACAAAACTCTTGTGCTAAATTTTTTGTCCTAATTTTTTTGTACTAAATTTTTTTTACTAAAATTTTTTGTTTCTAAGTTTCGTACTAAAAGTTTGTATTAAAATATTAATTTTAGGATTATGTTAAAAATTATTAAAATTTCGTACTAAAATTTTCTGTTCTCAAAATTAGTATTAAAAAATTTTAGCAAAAAAAATAGTATTTATTTACTAAAATTTTTATATACAATTTTTTTGTTTGATATTAGTGCTAAAACTTTTTTAACAAATTGGTATGTACATAAATACAAAAATTTTTAGATACCAGGGGCCAAATCGTCGTAGTCGTGAACGAGAAAAAAATTTCGAAATTTTTAAATTTGGTATCACCACATTCGTTAACGAGTGGACACTATCGAAATTTGATATTCTCTCATTCGTTCACGAGTATTTCATCATTCGAACAGACCGAAATTTCATTCGAATAGAAATTATCAAACGAATAAATAAATGAGTGGGAATGCAAATATGATTTGCACTACCACTAATCGTTTAATAGCAGCGGAAACCTATGGTCGTAATTAAGGTATTTAGTGGGCAATCTATTTATTAACGGCAAGGAAGTTTATGGGATATTGTACACATGGAATTAGGCTTAGAAAAGTGAACAACACGGCATTATAATATGTCTTGTGTATATCAATAGGTGTTAAAGTTGTTAATAAATTTCTTTTAAATACGAAGAAGGTAAAGAAATACTTATACATGTAGTTATAACATAGGACATAGGCCGTGTTGGTTTCCGTTCACTTTTCTAAGCTTAATACCTTAACTACCACCATATGTTTCCTCTTATTCTTCTTCTTCGATTCTGGCCAAATCCAACAAAGTGCGCCAATTGTTTCTGTCTCGTGCAGCATGGCGGCATTATGGAATACATAGGAGTCAGCATCCCTGTCCATCTGATTTTCCCAACGCAGTGGAGCTCTCCCCTTTCTTTTGCGTTGAGCGAGTTTCGATAGAAATACTTTCTTCGCCGGAGCACCATAGGTTTCCACTGCTATTAAATGATGAGTGGAAGTGCAAATCAATTTCTCACTACCACTCATTATTGATTGGGTAGTGCAAGGCTGAATGCAATCAAAATTTAGTGCACTTTGCTCAATCCTGATATGAATAATTATAGGAATAAAATTAATATGCCTCCAAAAGGCATAATGGCCAAATACATGATTGAACACATAAACTGGGCCACAAATATGATACCGAATGGCGAAGCTTAATGGTGAATGTCCCCCTATAAAAGATGCTAAAGCATGGCTTAAGGTACCTATGTATAAATTTTATTATGCAATTTTTTCACACCTTTTAGGTCCTTGCTGACCAAAAACCCAATGTCAAGAAGTTGCCATTTAACAAGGATTCGAAGAAGAGAACTTGCGGGGCCCTAATGAGGAAAGAGCTTTAACGGCGACAAATGGGCAAATCATGCAGGTTTCTGGGATGGATGTTGCTGTTGATGGAATGATTTCTGTTAAACGATTCGGAAATACATATATTGCCCCAAAGCAGCAATGCCCCGGCGGCAATAATCGAAACTAATCCCATATGATTGCTTCTATCACGAATATGTACATATGTACATATATCTCCTTACGATTGCACAATTGTGTTCATCTTCTGACTCCGAAGAACTCATGTGCAAAAGAACTCATATGCAAAAGAAGCAAGTTTATTAATAAAACTCTTCGTTAAAAGTAAAAATGTGTACCAAAATTTACTTTTTTTAAAATAATTTTCCTTCAATTTGACATATGTATGTACATTTGTTTTGTTTTTTATTTGTGGAATATAAGTTTGGATAATAAAATTTCGATACGAACTGTTTCGAATGGGACAATTCAGCCAGTCGATACGTTTCTAAATTTTATTCGTTTCGAATGCTCGCTCGTTCACTACTGCCACGATTTGGCCCCAGTTTTTTAAACCTATACAAAAAAATTTCTTCAAAAAATAAGTACATATGTAATTTTTATGTGCTAATTTTCTTTTGTTTTAAATATTACTGCGCAAATTTTTTCTTTAAGAAATAGGTTTAAATAAAAAATATGTTAGTACTAAATACTCGTATACATAAGTATATATTATGTACTGAGAGTTTTTTCTAAAAATTAGTGCTCAATTTTTTTTTCTTGAACTCAGTGTAAACTTAGTTTCCTGCTTTAAAATTAGTACTAAAAATTTGTGTTCTAAAAATTAGTACATACTTTTTTTTCTAGAAATTATTATGAATCTATTAAATTTTGTTTACAATTATTGAAATTTTTTATTAACATTTGTGTTCTAGAATTAGTACTAATAGTTTGTAATGAAGATCTGTATCAATAATATTTCTGCTTTCAGATTAGTACTAGAAATTTTTGTTCTAAAAATTAGTACTAAAATTTTTTTTCTAGAAAATATTGTGTATCTATTAAGTTTTTTGTTTGTAATTATTGAATTTTTTTTATTAAAATTCGTGTTGTATAATTTTTAGTAATAATACCCAACGGTTTACCCTCCACATCCCGCCCGACCGACGCGAGGGGCGCCAATCAGCATGACGTACGGATATGTTTTTGTTTTTTTAGTACTAATAGTTTGTAATGGAGAAGATCTGTACCAAAAATATTTCGGCTTTCAGATTATACTAAAAATTTTTGTTCTAAAAATTAGTACTAAAATTTTTTTCTAGGAATGATTATGTATCTATTAAATTTTTTGTTGGCAATTATTGAAATTTTTTATTTATTTTCTTATTTATTTACTTATTTTTTTTTTTAATTAAAATTCTTACTCTAAATTTAGTAATAACAAGTTATAATAAAGATCTTTGTACTAATAAGATTTTGTTAAAGATTATGTAATAAAACTTTTTACTAAAATTTTGCAGTTACTCTATGTTTATATTAATGCTTTAATGAACCAGCTCAGCATACATTCATGTATGCAAATAAATATCTGCAACATCAACAGCTGTTTGCACGAATGCCACGCAGCCGCGGTGGCCGCATCCTCAAAGGCAACGCATGCAATGTCACACGCATTGGCAGCGAAATTAAAAATTCTTTATTATTTAATATGTATTTTTTGCAAAACAAACAAACCGCGAGCGATAAGAAAAGGCAGGCCTCGTAAAATGTCAAACCGCCAATAAATGCCAAAAGGCTAAAAAATTATATGAATTATCAACAAACAATGCATGCGCACATAAACATTTACCTATACATTTATTTTACATTTATGTACATATGTCTGTATGTATGTAAGAGGAGGTTGATTGAGGATACGCTCTAAAGAAGTTACAAAAAAAAAAATAAAATTGGGAAAATTAAAAAAAAAAATGAAAAAAAAATAAAATAAAAAAATTATACATAATTGAAAAAGGCAGTAATTAAAAAAAAATACAAAAAAAAAAAAATTTAAAAATAAAAAAAAATAAAAAAATGAAAAAAAAAAAAATAAATAAAAACAAAACAAAAAAAAAACAAAAAAAAAATTTAAATTAAAAAAAATTGCATCACAAAAAACGAGTGTTCAGTATGCTCAATAGTGTGGCAGCGTTGGCTGAGAAATGCTTTTGGGCACAATTTTTTATGAGTTTTTCTTCTTCGTTTTCTTTTTCTTTTTATTTTTCTTTTTCTTCATTCATTTTCATGGCAAATTTCTGGCACATTATTATTTATTATTGCGGTTTTTAAATTGTTGTTGTTGTACAAGTACAACTTTTTTGTTGCCATTGGTTTTGGCTTGTTGACTGCTGCTGTTGCGCTTTTTGTTGCTTTTGCTGCCTTTGTATGTTGTGGTTGTTGTTGCTCTTGCTCTTGTTGTATGTGGCACGAGTCAAGACGAGAGCCACTTGTTCCTATTCAACGCCGCATCACTTAAATACCTGCCAAGTCATCGCCGCCGCCGCCACGGCCAACGGCTGTGTTTTTTGCTGATTTTTATTGACTTGGTTTTCGTTAGTGTTGTTGCTTTTTGTTTATAATTTTTTTTGTTTGCTTGTTGTTTGTTTTTGTTGTTGAATTACTATACGCACCTGTTTTAGCAGGTCAACGCCGTCTTTGTCTTCGTGTTGCATCTTGTCGGTCGGGCATAACAACACCAAGAAGTCGACATGCATACGCAGACAACATGTGCCAACATCTCATGGCATGGCTGAAAAATTGCACCGGCAGCTTCAGAAGGATATTCACCACATTTCAAGTGCGAGTAAGCACAGATGAAAGTATGTATTATAACTCGTTTGCTGCATATTTCATTTCCTGCCAATTGCCACGTCTCCCGTCAGCAGCGGCACGTGCCGTCAACGATATCTGACTAGAGAAGCTCGAAATAGGTTATGTGTACATACATATGTACATATGTGGTTCAATATCGTGAAATGTTCTATTAGATTTCTGTTTGTACTAAAGAAAGTGTACTAAAAACTTATGCTATACATACATACCTACAAGTAAATTCGTTTTAAAGCAAAAAATTTTTACAAAAATTGTGTACCCACCAAAATTTTAATTAGGTAGAATGTACTAAAATTGTTTTTTCTAAAATATGTGTATTAAAAGTGTGTACTAAAAATTTGTTCTAAATTTTTTTTCCTAAAATTTTTTAATTAAAATCTGTTACCTAAACTTTGATAACGAAAAAAGTTAAAAGATTGTACTAAAAAGCTTGTTATAAGAATTTTGTAGTAGTAGAATTTAGAATTTTAGCAAAACTTCAATTACGTAGAATATACTAAAATTGTTTTTCTAAAATATGTGTACTAAAAGTGTACTAAAATTTTTTTCTAAATCTTTTTTTTCTAAAATTTGTTAATTAAAATCTGTTACCTCAACTTTGATAGCGAAAAAACTTAAAAGTTTGTCCTAAAAAGCTTGTTGCAAGAATTTAGTAGTACAAAGTAGAATTTAGAATTTTAACAA
Source organism: Urophora cardui (assembly GCA_960531455.1). NCBI lineage: Eukaryota > Metazoa > Arthropoda > Insecta > Diptera > Tephritidae > Urophora > Urophora cardui. The sequence goes on from OY482671.1 coordinate 10,504,071, forward strand.
AAATTGTGTACCAAAAGTTTAATCAGATAGAATGTACAAAAATTTTTTTTTTCTAAAATATGTGTACTAAGCGTGTATACTAAAAATTTGTTCTATATTTTTTTTCCTAAAATTTGTTAATTAAAATCTGTTACTTAATCTTTGATAGCGAAAAAAGTTAAAAGTTTGTACTAAAAAGCTTGTAAGAATTTAGTACTAAAACTCACACTAATCATAAAAAATCATAATTTGTAATCAAATTTTATAATTAAGCTTTTTTGCTTAAACTCTGAGGATTAATTTTGTGCCAAAATTTTGTAATAACATATGGTACTAAAATTTTTGTACTGAAAACTAATATTAAATTTTTTTTCTTCAAATTAGTACTAAAAATTGAATTTCTCTTCTAAATTAGCATGTAGTAATATGTGCTGAAGTTCTATTTTTAAGATCAGTACTAAAACCTTTTCTTTTTAATTTCTATGTATCAATTTTTTTGTTCTAAAAATTAGCGCCCTTCTAATTTCTAGAAATCAGCATATGTGTACTAAAACTGTATGTCTTAATTATAAAAATTTTGTACTAAAATTTTTGTTCTAAAAGTATTACTAAATTTTTTTACTTGTATTTAATTAATAGTACTAAAGTCTCTTTCTAGAAATTATTATGCGGTAAAATTCTGTGTATTAATTTATTAAAATTTTGTACTAAAATTTTTGTTCTAAAAGTATTACTAAATTTTTTTTTACTTGAATTTAATTAATAGTACTAGAGCCTCTATCTAGAAATTATTATGCGGTAAAATTTCGTGTATAAATTTATTAAAATTTTGTACTAACATTTTTGTTCTAAAAATAGCACTAAATTTGTTTTACTTGAATTTAATAAATGGTACTAAAGCCTCTTTCTAGAAATTATTATGCGGTACATTTCTGTGTGTTAATTATTAAAATTTTGTATTAAAATTTAGGTTAAAAAATTCAAGTTCTAAAATTAGTACTAAATTTATTTTTTCTTAAATTTAATAAATAGTACTAAAGCCTCTTTCTAGAAATTATTATGCGGTACATTTCTGTGAGTTAATTATTAAAATTTTGAATTAAAATTTAGGTTAAAAAATTTAAGTTCTAAAATTAATAATAAATTTATTTTTTCTTAAATTTAATGAATAGCACTAAAACTTGTTTCTAGCAATTAGTATGTGTTTAAGTTCTGTTATAGTTTATTAAAATTTTGTACTAAAATTTTTGTTCTAAAATTAGTACTAAATTTATTTTTACTTGAATTTTATGAATATGCAGTATTAAAACTTTTTTATAGATATTAGTTGGTCCAAAATTTTTTCTTTTAAATTATTAAACTTTTGTACTAAAATTAGTACTAAATTTCTTTTTACTTGAATCTGCAGCATTGTATTAAAACTTTGTTTCTAGAAATTATTATGTACTAAAACTTTGTTTCTAGAAATTATTATGTACTAAAATTTTGTTTTTTAACTTATCAAAATTTTGTACCTACTAAAAAACTACCGTTCTAAATTTAGGACAAAATTTCATCTTTTTTTGTTTTTTGAATGTAAAGATTAGTACTAAAATGAAAAGAATGAAAGAAGACACTGAAGATGGCACATATTAGCCGAAACCGGTTTGTCTCCAAACCAAACTTGACAAGGGATGACGGAAAATCGTCCCACAATACATCATATTCCTACCCTGTCGGAAAAACAAGCAACCAAAAAGTTATTAGTACTAAAACTTTTTTCTATAAATTAGTATTTATTAAAATTTTTTGTTTAAAAATTAGTAGTCAAAAATTTTGTTCTAAAATTAGTACTAAGTGTCCTTTTCTTGCAACTAGTATGTACTGTAAAAGCAAAATTACGTACCAAAAATATTGTACTGAAATTGTGTACTAAAATCTTCTACTAAAATCTTTGTAGTAAAAACAGTTGTTTTTTCCCTGTTTTCGAAGTCCCTGTTCGTGCCTCATTTGCTATATTTGCTTAATTTTACGCTTATGTGCGTCTCAGCCGTAGGATGATGACGATGATGATAATGATGATTTCCACGTACTCACTCACGTCTGGCGCGGTGATAACGGTAAGTATGCGTAGCAAGGAATGGTTAACGAAGGAGAAAAGTAGAGGAAGGGGAAGAAAAATGCAATAAATAACAGCAACAAATAACAAAACATGCGAAATACATACAAACATGCATATTATATAAAATGAAAAGCAACAAAAAAGTGTTTGTCTCCAACAAACAAGCAGTAATGGGTTAATATGCGCAGGTGCAGCTGAAATTGGCAGACGCCAAAATGCAGAATGACGCAGCAGGGCAGGGCAGGGCAGATAGTACAAGGAATGAAAAAACAAACGCAGCGCTTTGCATTCACAAGTGAACTGCTGAACCCAAAGCCAATTCAAAAAAAGAAAAAACAACCTGCAAGATTATGGAATTGTTAGTTGGATTTTTTTGTGTATCATGCTGTAATTGTTCTTCTTTCGGTTGTAGTAATTTTTCTTCGTAGTAATGTTTACGGTTTTATTGTTAAAGGAAAATCAAGTCCATGGTGTGGTAAAAGTCGAATGCCTTATGATTTTATAATTTACCAAAGTTCTGCAAACAGATTGTGGATGAAATCCATCAGCCAGTATTGTGTTAGAGCTTAGTAAGCGCCTTCCTATTGAGGCAAATGGACCATAAACAATTTCCTGCGATTATTACTTGCCTTCTTACGGCCAGTGGAATAAAAACCGCTGTAACATCACGAGCCAATCGTTTTAGTCAACCTACTCCAGTTCCGCATCCTAGGAGCTATGGCTAAAAGGCGATATGGTTCTTCTGCAAGGAATGTTTTAGTACAACTGGAAAAGTAAGTAATATTTATTACTATTTGGTTGCTTTCTTTTCCGACAGGGTAGAAGTATGATGTATTGTGGAACGAATTTCCGTCATCCCTTGTTAACTTTGGTTTGTAGACAAACCGATTTTGGCTAATATGCGCCATCTTCAGAACTAAAAAAGACAATGGAGATGACGCATATTAACCGAAACCGATTTGTCTCCAAACCAAACTTCACAAGGGATGAGGGAAAATCGTTCCACAATACATCGTAAGTAATATTTATTGGATTGTGATAGGAGTAATGCTGAATGGATTTGAATGGAAATTTATGACAGCTTGAGACCAACTAGTTCCAGTTCCGCTTTGAGCGTATTGAGACAATTGTTAATAGTGGCGCAAGGCTGGAAAAATTATTCCACTTGTTTTTGAATAAGAAAACGTACAACAACAACGCGCTTGCAGGGTTAAAGGATTCCCAGCAGTATTTGAGGTAAGGAGGTGCATATTCAGTAGAATATTCAGTATGAAAAATAACCTGAAACTGAGTTCAAAATTCATTGCTGAAAAAATAACTGAACACGAAGTGAAGCCATCAGGTGTATTGAAATATATGCTATGGAAGTTCTCCCTGCGTATTCAGGCCGTTCAAAAATAAAATTATCATGCCGCCGCCCTCTTAACTAAAGCAACAATTTTAATTTGCGCTAATTGCTAATAAATTTTTTAAAATTCTTTTTAAACAATGTATGTGCATATATGTATGTATTTATTTTTTGTCTTTTGGAATAATTAAAAGTCAAGTAATTTTTTCGAAAGCATGAGATTAAGCAATTGTTAAGGCATTTTTTAATAAAATTTATTTTACACAAAATGCGGCATAAATTTAAAAATTATCTAAATACCACACGCAGCGGAACAACAAAACAACAACAACAACAACAGCAAGAGAGAAAAAAACATATGTAAACCACAAACTAAATTTAATTATGTAGGTACTATATAGGGGATAGCAAGTATTTAAAAAAGTAGTTAAAAGCGATTCTTAAGTTAATATGAATTTTAGGCTATTCGACGATGACGACGATGAGGACTAAGATATGCCATAAATTGTTTTTAGTTTAGCAGCATGAAAAAATAAAGCATTTCTTTTTACATAAAATGCGAGTTCAAAAGCCGCATACACGGAGAAAAATTTGCCAATCAACTCAGTGTTTTTGGATACGGCCAGATGAAGGAAGGAATGATGGCTGAGGGCGATGCCATGTGTGTTTGTTTCTTTGTTTTTGTTTGTATTGTGTGTCTACTGGCTAGTTGCAGTTGTTTTGTGCTCCGGAAAAAAATTGAGAAATTCAATAATGAAAAAGAAATATATGTATATGTACAAAGCATAGAGGGCAACGTCATTGCCTGACAAAAGTCAATGATCGCACGCGCGTGCGCAGAAGGCAAAACGGCTGATATGTTGAAGGGATAAGCCGGCTTTTTATTGCTGCTGATGGCGCACCCAGTAGGTACTATTTACACATACATAAATGCAGTGAAAGAACAACAACAGCAAAAACAAAAAGAAATTACAATAACAATAATAATAACAATAAAAAATAATCACTATTGTCATCAAAATCAAAATCATGAAAATGAAAATCATCATCACCAAAATTATCAAAATCAAAATCATCATCATAAATATTTTCATATTCATCTTCATCAACTATTGCCATCAAAATCAAAATCATCAACACCAAAAGGATCAAAATCATCATCATGATCATCATCGAAATCATCATCATAAATATTTTCATCTTTATGAACTATTGCCATCAAAATCAAAATCATCATCACCGAAATTATCAAAATCAAAATCATCATGATCATCATCGAAATCATCATCATAAATATTTTCATCTTTATCTTCATCTTCATTTTCATCTTCATCTTCAGGTTCATCTTCATCTTCACCTTCATCTTCATCTACAACTTCATCTTCATCTTCATCTTCATCTTCAGGTTCATCTTCATCTTCACCTTCATCTTCATCTACAACTTCATCTTCATCTTCATCTTCATCTTCATCTTCATCTTCATCTTCATCTTCATCTTCATCTTCATCTTCATCTTCATCTTCATCTTCATCTTCATCTTCATCTTCATCTTCATCTTCATCTTCATCTTCATCTTCATATTCATCTTCATCTTTATCTTTATCTTTATCTTTATCTTTATCTTTATCTTTATCTTTATCTTTATCTTTATCTTTATCTTTATCTTTATCTTTATCTTTATCTTTATCTTTATCTTTATCTTTATCTTTATCTTTATCTTTATCTTTATCTTTATCTTTATCTTTATCTTTATCTTTATCTTTATCTTTATCTTTATCTTTATCTTTATCTTTATCTTTATCTTTATCTTTATCTTTATCTTTATCTTTATCTTTATCTTTATCTTTATCTTTATCTTTATCTTTATCTTTATCTTTATCTTTATCTTTATCTTTATCTTTATCTTTATCTTTATCTTTATCTTTATCTTTATCTTTATCTTTATCTTTATCTTTATCTTTATCTTTATCTTTATCTTTATCTTTATCTTTATCTTTATCTTTATCTTTATCTTTATCTTTATCTTTATCTTTATCTTTATCTTTATCTTTATCTTTATCTTTATCTTTATCTTTATCTTCATCTTCATCTTCATCTTCATCTTCATCTTCATCTTCATCTTCATCTTCACCTTCACCTTCATCTTCATCTTCATCTTTATCTTTATCTTCATCTTCATCTACATCTTCTTCTACATCTTCATATTCTTCATCTTCATCTTCATCTTCATCTTCATCTACATCTTCACCTTCATCTTCATCTTCATCTTCATCTTCATCTTCATCTACATCTTCTTCTACATCTTCATCTTCTTCATCTTCATCTTCATCTCCATCTTCATCTACATCTTTTGCTACATCTTCATCTTCTTCATCTTCATCTTCATCTTCATCTTCATCTTCATCTTCATCTTCATCTTCATCTTCATCTTCATCTTCATCTTAATCTTCATCTTCATCTTCATCTTCATCTTCATCTACATCTTCTTCTACATCTTCATCTTCTTCATCTTCATCTTCATCTTCATCTACATCTTCTTCTACATCTTCATCTTCTTCATCTTCATCTTCATCTTCATCTTCATCTTCATCTTCATCTTCATCTTCATCTACATCTTCTTCTACATCTTCATCTTCTTCATCTTCATCTTCATCTTCATCTTCATCTACATCTTCTTCTACATCTTCATCTTCTTCATCTTCATCTTCATCTTCATCTTCATCTTCATCTTCATCTTCACCTTCATCTTCATCTTCATCTTTATCTTCATCTTCATCTACATCTTCTTCTACATCTTCATATTCTTCATCTTCATCTTCATCTTCATCTTCATCTACATTTTGGGGGTTAAAACCCCCCCATGACCAAATCTAAGTTGCAATGATTTTGCAAAAATTTTCAAAATACAGTTTATAAATTTTGCATTGAATTTTGACTCATAATTTTTGACAATATTAGTTACAATAATTTTACGGAAGAAGAATTGGTAAAAGTTGCAAAAAATAAGGTTGGCCAATACATAAGTTCGGCACTTTGAATTGCACTTGGAGCTTTCCGAAATTACAAAGTTGTGTAGCATATGTTCGTTTGGCATTTTTTAAAAAATTGTACTGATAACAAAAAATGTTCATTTTGTGAAAACAGTGAGCAGTTTCAATTAACAAGTACACGGAAAGAAATTTGTATACCTGAATCAAGAAAAATGCTTTCTTGAACTCAAAAATTGACTTAATTATTACTGGAAATAAGAAATTGAGTTTTCCAAAAATGAGACAATTATTTTCTTATTCAAGAACACTAACAAAATCTATAGAAAAAAAATGTTGAAAGAAATGTTTAAATAAATAAGAACATCTTTTCTTAAATTTACTTAAATGAAGAAAATCTTTTTGCTAATATCAAGAAGAATTTAAGAAAATTGTGTTTCGACGAATTGGAACAACAAAATACCTACAGCGAAAAAAAAAATGTAAAATGAATAAGAAAACGTTTTCTTGAGCGAAGTAAAATTTTTCTTGCTGAATTTGCATTTCCAAAGTTACATGTATTTTTTTTTCATTTGCCATCCGATTTGCATATTTCTGAACATTTTTGCAATTCTCAGACTGTTAGTGAAGCATTTGGTATAAGGAGTTCACTATTTGCATCTTCATTTATATTAAATAAAATGTTGTCATTTCAATAAACAAGTCCTAGGAAAATACTAGTTGACTAATTTTGGTTTTCTAATCCCTCATGATTAGTTTTAATTTTCTTTAATTTTTACGTTTTTAATATTTTTAGAAAATATTTGCTTAATTTAATATTTAATATTTTCTTATGCCTCAGACACACATGTGGTATGAATATTAGAATATCAATATTATGCTATGAAAATTTTCAATTAAACTACAATATGAGGGTGACACATATGTGGTATAGATCGAAATATTATTACTATACTACGATGTGTGTCTCTCGCATTACTTACTTAAGCTCTTATAAGAAAAGTTTTACTTGCAACAAAAAAATAATTTCTTAATTTATTTCAAAAAACAAGAAAAAAACACTTACCCTAAGTAAATTATTTCTTATTTATTTAAAATCCAATTTTACTTGAAGCAAGAAAATGTTTTCTTATTTATTTAAAATCCAATTTCACTTGAAGCAAGAAAATTTTTACTTATTTATTTAAAATCCAATTTTCTTGGATTTTCTTGATATTAAGAAATTATTTTCTAAGTTCAAAATCAAGTCTAATTTTTCTTGTCTCGGCATTGATTATAGTAAAAAATTCTTTCCGTGTACTATTCAGGACCTGGTTAACTAGGTTTTGATGAATCATAATGAGTTTCAGAAAAGTTAGAGAACATTTAAATTTATGGTGTATGGGTCTGGATATCTGTTTCAGCAAATATGTTTATCTTAGCGAAAAATGTATGCGAATGCAAACCAAAATTAAAACCCCCCCAAGGCTAATTCCTGCGCACGGCCCTGTCACCATCATCATCGTCATCATCATCATCATCATCATCATCATCATCATTATCATCATCATAATCATTATCACCATCATCATGAACATCATTATCATCATTGTCATCATCATCATCATCATCATCATCATCATCATCATCATCATCATCATCATCATCATCATCATCATCATCATCATCAAACCGTCATCATGAACATTATCATCACTATCATCATCATCATCATTACCGTAAGCACTCCAGTCGATTTAAGGCACAACAATTTCCTTTTCCATCTACTAGTGCTTGGTATTCCTACAGGGTGTGTTCAGCAGTAAACATGCACATATGCTATGCCTATAGCACCACAACAACAAATACAACACGTCCATGCAACTGAAAATGATGAAGTTTTGGCACGCAAATAAACAATGCACTTTAGCGTGCCGCCGAATAGCCGAAAGGATCGAAAAAGGATAATCAAGCTTGCAAGCGGCAGGATCAACAGATATTAATGTATGTAGATGCGCACATATATGTATGTATGTATGTATGCAGCAAATCTTCGAACAGCCGAATTATTATTTTCAATTTTTTTTTTATCGCTTTATGGTCGCAAAATTAAACACGCAAACAAAATTATGGCCAAAAATTATAGGCGCAGCAAAAGGGAAAAAGGATATACATACATATGTATGTACGTACGTAAGTAGTAAGGAAAGGGATATTATGCTATAAGCCTTGGCTTTTGCAGTTATTAACTATGTATTGCAAATAAGCCAAAGCACAGCGTAGAAGGCCACACGAAAGGCCAACGAATTATAGTACACGATGGTTCGCGGTTTGCGGGGCAAGCGAGGCTTTTGAGCTCAATGTCCAGTTTACGTATTTTTTTTTCCTTTTTTTGCTCGCAGTGTTGGGAAGTTGAGTTTCAAAACGCCTAGTTTGGGGCCTCTAGCTCTTCAAATAGCGAAGTTATAAGCAAAAGAAGTTCATCATCTGATTTGAATGTGTTGAATGAAATTGGGCAATATTTCTTCGTTTTTCTCTGAACTTTCATTTGCGCCAACTTTCATGGCTCTAGCTCTTCAAATAACGAAGTTATAAGCAAACGAAGTTGAGTTTCAAAACGCCTAGTTTGGGGCCTCTAGCTCTTCAAATAGCGAAGTTATAAGCAAAAGAAGTTCATCATCTGATTTGAACGTGTTCCCGTGGTCGGATCGTAATGAAATTGGGCAATATTTCTTCGTTTTTCTCTGAACTTTCATTTGCGCCAACTTTCATGGCTCTAGCTCTTCAAATAACGAAGTTATAAGCAAACGAAGTTGAGTTTCAAAACGCCTAGTTTGGGGCCTCTAGCTCTTCAAATAGCGAAGTTATAAGCAAAAGAAGTTCATCATCTGATTTGAACGTGTTCCCGTGGTCGGATCGTAATGAAATTGGGCAATATTTCTTCGTTTTTCTCTGAACTTTCATTTGCGCCAACTTTCATGGCTCTAGCTCTTCAAATAACGAAGTTATAAGCAAACGAAGTTGAGTTTCAAAACGCCTAGTTTGGGGCCTCTAGCTCTTCAAATAGCGAAGTTATAAGCAAAAGAAGTTCATCATCTGATTTGAATGTGTTCCCGTGGTCGGATCGTAACGAAATTGGGCAATATTTCTTCGTTTTTCTCTGAACTTTCATTTGCGCCAACTTTCATGGCTCTAGCTCTTCAAATAACAAAGTTATAAGCAAACGAAGTTGAGTTTCAAAACGCCTAGTTTGGGGCCTCTAGCTCTTCAAATAGCGAAGTTATAAGCAAAAGAAGTTCATCATCTGATTTGAATGTGTTCCCGTGGTCGGATCGTATGAAATTGGGCAATATTTCTTCGTTTTTCTCTGAACTTTCATTTGCGCCAACTTTCATGGCTCTAGCTCTTCAAATAACGAAGTTATAAGCAAACGAAGTTGAGTTTCAAAACGCCTAGTTTGGGGCCTCTAGATCTTCAAATAGCGAAGTTATAAGCAAAAGAAGTTCATCATATGATTTGAATGTGTTCCCGTGGTCGGATCGTATGAAATTGGGCAATATTTCTTCGTTTTTCTCTGAACTTTCATTTGCGCCAACTTTCATGGCTCTAGCTCTTCAAATAACGAAGTTATAAGCAAACGAAGTTGAGTTTCAAAACGCCTAGTTTGGGGCCTCTAGCTCTTCAAATAGCGAAGTTATAAGCAAAAGAAGTTCATCATCTGATTTGAATGTGTTCCCGTGGTCGGATCGTAACGAAATTGGGCAATATTTCTTCGTTTTTCTCTGAACTTTCATTTGCGCCAACTTTCATGGCTCTAGCTCTTCAAATAACGAAGTTATAAGCAAACGAAGTTGAGTTTCAAAACGCCTAGTTTGGGGCCTCTAGCTCTTCAAATAGCGAAGTTATAAGCAAAAGAAGTTCATCATCTGATTTGAATGTGTTCCCGTGGTCGGATCGTAACGAAATTGGGCAATATTTCTTCGTTTTTCTCTGAACTTTCATTTGCGCCAACTTTCATGGCTCTAGCTCTTCAAATAACGAAGTTATAAGCAAACGAAGTTGAGTTTCAAAACGCCTAGTTTGGGGCCTCTAGCTCTTCAAATAGCGAAGTTATAAGCAAAAGAAGTTCATCATCTGATTTGAATGTGTTCCCGTGGTCGGATCGTAACGAAATTGGGCAATATTTCTTCGTTTTTCTCTGAACTTTCATTTGCGCCTTTCATGGCTCTAGCTATTCAAATAACAAAGTTATAAACAAACGAAGTTGAGTTTTGAAACGCCTAGTTTGGGGCCTCTAGCTCTTCAAATAGCGAAGTTATAAGCAAAAGAAGTTCATCATCTGATTTGAATGTGTTCCCGTGGTCGGATCGTAACGAAATTGGGCAATATTTCTTCGTTTTTCTCTGAACTTTCATTTGCGCCAACTTTCATGGCTCTAGCTCTTCAAATAACAAAGTTATAAGCAAACGAAGTTGAGTTTCAAAACGCCTAGTTTGGGGCCTCTAGCTCTTCAAATAGCGAAGTTATAAGCAAAAGAAGTTCATCATCTGATTTGAATGTGTTCCCGTGGTCGGATCGTATGAAATTGGGCAATATTTCTTCGTTTTTCTCTGAACTTTCATTTGCGCCAACTTTCATGGCTCTAGCTCTTCAAATAACGAAGTTATAAGCAAACGAAGTTGAGTTTCAAAACGCCTAGTTTGGGGCCTCTAGATCTTCAAATAGCGAAGTTATAAGCAAAAGAAGTTCATCATATGATTTGAATGTGTTCCCGTGGTCGGATCGTATGAAATTGGGCAATATTTCTTCGTTTTTCTCTGAACTTTCATTTGCGCCAACTTTCATGGCTCTAGCTCTTCAAATAACGAAGTTATAAGCAAACGAAGTTGAGTTTCAAAACGCCTAGTTTGGGGCCTCTAGCTCTTCAAATAGCGAAGTTATAAGCAAAAGAAGTTCATCATCTGATTTGAATGTGTTCCCGTGGTCGGATCGTAACGAAATTGGGCAATATTTCTTCGTTTTTCTCTGAACTTTCATTTGCGCCAACTTTCATGGCTCTAGCTCTTCAAATAACGAAGTTATAAGCAAACGAAGTTGAGTTTCAAAACGCCTAGTTTGGGGCCTCTAGCTCTTCAAATAGCGAAGTTATAAGCAAAAGAAGTTCATCATCTGATTTGAATGTGTTCCCGTGGTCGGATCGTAACGAAATTGGGCAATATTTCTTCGTTTTTCTCTGAACTTTCATTTGCGCCTTTCATGGCTCTAGCTATTCAAATAACAAAGTTATAAACAAACGAAGTTGAGTTTTGAAACGCCTAGTTTGGGGCCTCTAGCTCTTCAAATAGCGAAGTTATAAGCAAAAGAAGTTCATCATCTGATTTGAATGTGTTCCCGTGGTCGGATCGTAACGAAATTGGGCAATATTTCTTCGTTTTTCTCTGAACTTTCATTTGCGCCAACTTTCCTGGCTCTAGCTCTTCAAATAACGAAGTTATAAGCAAACGAAGTTGAGTTTCAAAACGCCTAGTTTGGGGCCTCTAGCTCTTCAAATAGCGAAGTTATAAGCAAAAGAAGTTCATCATCTGATTTGAACGTGTTCCCGTGGTCGGATCGTAATGAAATTGGGCAATATTTCTTCGTTTTTCTCTGAACTTTCATTTGCGCCAACTTTCATGGCTCTAGCTCTTCAAATAACAAAGTTATAAGCAAACGAAGTTGAGTTTCAAAACGCCTAGTTTGGGGCCTCTAGCTCTTCAAATAGCGAAGTTATAAGCAAAAGAAGTTCATCATCTGATTTGAATGTGTTCCCGTGGTCGGATCGTAACGAAATTGGGCAATATTTCTTCGTTTTTCTCTGAACTTTCATTTGCGCCAACTTTCATGGCTCTAGCTCTTCACATAACGAAGTTATAAGCAAACGAAGTTGAGTTTCAAAACGCCTAGTTTGGGGCCTCTAGCTCTTCAAATAGCGAAGTTATAAGCAAAAGAAGTTCATCATCTGATTTGAACGTGTTCCCGTGGTCGGATCGTAATGAAATTGGGCAATATTTCTTCGTTTTTCTCTGAACTTTCATTTGCGCCAACTTTCATGGCTCTAGCTCTTCAAATAACAAAGTTATAAGCAAACGAAGTTGAGTTTCAAAACGCCTAGTTTGGGGCCTCTAGCTCTTCAAATAGCGAAGTTATAAGCAAAAGAAGTTCATCATCTGATTTGAATGTGTTGAATGAAATTGGGCAATATTTCTTCGTTTTTCTCTGAACTTTCATTTGCGCCAACTTTCCTGGCTCTAGCTCTTCAAATAACGAAGTTATAAGCAAACGAAGTTGAGTTTCAAAACGCCTAGTTTGGGGCCTCTAGCTCTTCAAATAGCGAAGTTATAAGCAAAAGAAGTTCATCATCTGATTTGAATGTGTTCCCGTGGTCGGATCGTAACGAAATTGGGCAATATTTCTTCGTTTTTCTCTGAACTTTCATTTGCGCCAACTTTCATGGCTCTAGCTCTTCACATAACGAAGTTATAAGCAAACGAAGTTGAGTTTCAAAACGCCTAGTTTGGGGCCTCTAGCTCTTCAAATAGCGAAGTTATAAGCAAAAGAAGTTCATCATCTGATTTGAACGTGTTCCCGTGGTCGGATCGTAATGAAATTGGGCAATATTTCTTCGTTTTTCTCTGAACTTTCATTTGCGCCAACTTTCATGGCTCTAGCTCTTCAAATAACAAAGTTATAAGCAAACGAAGTTGAGTTTCAAAACGCCTAGTTTGGGGCCTCTAGCTCTTCAAATAGGGAAGTTATAAGCAAAAGAAGTTCATCATCTGATTTGAATGTGTTCCCGTGGTCGGATCGTAACGAAATTGGGCAATATTTCTTCGTTTTTCTCTGAACTTTCATTTGCGCCAACTTTCATGGCTCTAGCTCTTCAAATAACGAAGTTATAAGCAAACGAAGTTGAGTTTCAAAACGCCTAGTTTGGGGCCTCTAGCTCTTCAAATAGCGAAGTTATAAGCAAAAGAAGTTCATCATCTGATTTGAATGTGTTGAATGAAATTGGGCAATATTTCTTCGAATATTTCTTCGTTTTTCTCTGAACTTTCATTTGCGCCAACTTTCATGGCTCTAGCTCTTCAAATAACAAAGTTATAAGCAAACGAAGTTGAGTTTCAAAACGCCTAGTTTGGGGCCTCTAGCTCTTCAAATAGCGAAGTTATAAGCAAAAGAAGTTCATCATCTGATTTGAATGTGTTGAATGAAATTGGGCAATATTTCTTCGTTTTTCTCTGAACTTTCATTTGCGCCAACTTTCATGGCTCTAGCTCTTCAAATAACGAAGTTATAAGCAAACGAAGTTGAGTTTCAAAACGCCTAGTTTGGGGCCTCTAGCTCTTCAAATAGCGAAGTTATAAGCAAAAGAAGTTCATCATCTGATTTGAACGTGTTCCCGTGGTCGGATCGTAATGAAATTGGGCAATATTTCTTCGTTTTTCTCTGAACTTTCATTTGCGCCAACTTTCATGGCTCTAGCTCTTCAAATAACGAAGTTATAAGCAAACGAAGTTGAGTTTCAAAACGCCTAGTTTGGGGCCTCTAGCTCTTCAAATAGCGAAGTTATAAGCAAAAGAAGTTCATCATCTGATTTGAATGTGTTGAATGAAATTGGGCAATATTTCTTCGTTTTTCTCTGAACTTTCATTTGCGCCAACTTTCATGGCTCTAGCTCTTCAAATAACGAAGTTATAAGCAAACGAAGTTGAGTTTCAAAACGCCTAGTTTGGGGCCTCTAGCTCTTCAAATAGCGAAGTTATAAGCAAAAGAAGTTCATCATCTGATTTGAACGTGTTCCCGTGGTCGGATCGTAATGAAATTGGGCAATATTTCTTCGTTTTTCTCTGAACTTTCATTTGCGCCAACTTTCATGGCTCTAGCTCTTCAAATAACGAAGTTATAAGCAAACGAAGTTGAGTTTCAAAACGCCTAGTTTGGGGCCTCTAGCTCTTCAAATAGCGAAGTTATAAGCAAAAGAAGTTCATCATCTGATTTGAATGTGTTGAATGAAATTGGGCAATATTTCTTCGTTTTTCTCTGAACTTTCATTTGCGCCAACTTTCATGGCTCTAGCTCTTCAAATAACGAAGTTATAAGCAAACGAAGTTGAGTTTCAAAACGCCTAGTTTGGGGCCTCTAGCTCTTCAAATAGCGAAGTTATAAGCAAAAGAAGTTCATCATCTGATTTGAACGTGTTCCCGTGGTCGGATCGTAATG